>JAEUYN010002275.1:0-123225 GCA_018257835.1 Euura lappo
GGGGTAAAAATATTCATTGGGTTGATTTTGTCGATGAATTTCATTCAGGGGTTTGAATTAATGTGGTTCAATTGGACTGTGACTTATTCATTCGAAATCCTGAAGACTTTTCAATTTGGTACAAGACAAATTACGGTTGGTGAATTTAAAAGTTCGAAAAAGTGGTAACTCTTTGGGTGTTTGTGGAAGATCGCGAGTAGAGAATTTTTTAATTACTTCAAAAAAAAGAAAGTCCCCACGTGATAATTTTAACGGCAGGAAGTTTGAAATTTCTCCAGGATAAATTGTAAATGTTAGATTGGAAAGCCGGGAATTTCGAATTCACATGATGAGTCCTCTCGTTTTTCGAAACAATTCGCGCTTTTTAAATTCGATACCCGCGGATTATCGATTTTCTTGACAAAAAAACGAAAGACTATTTCTGAGTTCGAAAGGTTAGAATTCTGAATTCGCTTTGAACAAAATGACGGTTCTTAAAATCAAAACTCAAGAATTTTTTACTCAGAATCTATTTTTCGAAACCAACCCCCCGCCCCCAAAAAAACTCGGAAAATGGAAAATCTACCGTTTTTCAGAGTAGATAGCGAGTTTTTTTTAGATTGAAACCGAAAGGTTTCGATTCATTTCTAAAAAGAAAACGAATTTTTTCATTCAAGACTAACAGAGATTAAGATGAGTTAAATATCATCGAACTATATTACGCCAAGAATGAGAAATCTTCTGTTCTTCAAAGTAAATCGCAATTTTTGAATTTGGAACACGAAAATTTGAATTTTACTTGCAAAAAATCGCCACCCGAAAATAGAACCAAAGAATTTTCAATTAAAAAAAAAATCATAAGTTTTTAATCAGAACTCATACATTTGGGTAATAAAAGCACTCGGAAAATGATTTTTTTTTTCACCCTTCCAGACTCTGAAAGGTCGAGATTTGTTTGATGAGCTCAATGTATATATACCCAGTAGGTATACCCATGAGTTCAAGTGATAGAAGGATGATTTATAATCAGTAAATAAACACTATATCGTACGCATCGCTTTAGGTTTTATCATTTTTTTCGTTTTCGTTCTTTCAGTCATCTGGGATTAAATCGACCAAGTGAAACTCTCTACTAACCCTTCAGCCTATAAGTACATTCATTCTCCTTATCTTCTTATGCATACAAGCTACAACTGTTAACATTTTAGTCATCACCACGGTAGTATAATAAACCTACTACTGATACTCTTTTGCCTTTTAAAAATCATATGGTTATCCCAGATTAGCTCTTTATCGTCTGCAGCTCATAAATTGAGTTTGCTACAAATTTTACAAATAACTAGTAAAAAATTATTAATAGATATTTATGTGGCATGCGCAGAAAGTAACTGTTTATTCGGCAAGGTTATGTTTTTCGTACGAGCCGTTGGTTTTACCTGGCGAGCCGAAGGCGAGCCTTGTAAAGCAACGGCGAGTACTAAGAACATAACCTTGCTGAACAGTTACTTTCTGCGCGCGCCCCATACAATATTTTTTACGGAAAAGGCATTAATAGTCACTTTGACGCCAGTTGAGTTCCGCACGAACTGCGTATAGGAGCTGCTGTAAACGGTAGTAGAGAGGGGGTAACCTGCGGTATAAAGACTTTATTCTGCAACTTTGACATGCGCACTTCGAACTGCGCATCAAAGTTGCGGAATAAAGACTTTATACCGCAACTTTGAACTTAGCGGTATAAAGTGCCTCTTGCCGGAACGAAAACAGGCGTCAAAAAGTGACTTTTTAATGCCTGTGCCGTAAAAACCTTCTTATATCGCTTATGCATACAATATAAGATCGCCAATTCAGAGCTTGATTGACATACGATGGGACCTCTTCCCACAAATGAAGACATTTTTGGTGTATATAAAAAATATTCTGGACCATCCGGATATTCGATTTCAGACTAGACTGTTGCACCTAGGGTAGACTGGGGACGGTTGTAACATTTTTCGGTTTTGCCCTCACTGAGCTCAAACTACAGTGAACACATTAATGTTCCAAATACCATAGCAAAGAGCATTCAATTGCTGACAAAATGGCGCTAAGTAGGACTCTTTAGCACAAATAGAAAAAAAGTATGAGCCTGTCAAAAAAAATCGGAAAAGTGTTACAACTGACCCCAACCCCAGGGTCAGTTGTAACACAAGATTTTTTCACAAAATTAGATTATTTATCAGGATTTTGATGATTAGTATCAGACATTCCCATAAGGAATACGTGTTTCAGGAACTAAAAAATATAAAAATAACTTTTCATCACCTCTTGATGGCCGAATATTTTCGTTTGGATAAAATCTTATAAATGTAATGTTTTTTTTTATATTATTATTATTATTTCATAACGTAGACTACGATAATGCTTGAATAAAAGAAGGAGAAGGAATGTTGTTAGCTGTAATCATCCGCCATCAAATGGTTGCAATGTCCCCGGACCAACTGTTACAACTGACCCCAGACGGGTTTTTTTACTTCAAGTCAAAATTTCATTTATTCTGTCGAATCTATCAACTCAAAATACTGTGAATACTGACACAGAATTGGCCAAGGAAACATATGAACAAAAGAAAAATTGAAGATTTATCATAGAAGTCTAATTATCGATGTTTAACTAAGATTGTAAGAACTTACTTTAGGCCCGAAAATAACAATGGACCCCGCTACCCACTCCGCTTTGCACGGAGGACCGCCACCTACTAATTTGCTAGTTCGGACTACTTGCACGGTTTATCAGGCGGCGGTATATAAATGTACTACCCTTAGTTTTAGAGATATTAACAATGTTACAACCGTACCCCTGTTACAACCGTCCCCAGTCTCCCCCTATATGATAATTCTTTGGTTTTCGGGTTGGAAATCAGGAAGCACTTCGAAAAAAAAAATTATTTTTTACGTTGTCACACAAATGTCACACAAATGCTGACACATTTCCCGAGTCTTTTTATTGGAGAAAATCGCAAAATTTGAGTTTTGAATTTACCGATTGCGATTTGCGTTGAACCAATTGAAAAATCTTCGAATCTTAATCGAAGTAAAAAATTTCTGACTTTCCCTGAATTAACTCAATGATCACCACCTAAATTTAAAACGCCAAACAAATTTTTTTTTTTCTAACTATTCATAGATTTCAGTTCAACCTCGAATGATTTTCATGACAGCCTTAATCTTGGCTTGGATAAAATTTGCAAGAAATCAGTGGAATTATCTTGGATACGGGTGTGTCGCCTTGAACGATTGGCCCCCCGGTCTATAAAACCGTTTCGGATGAGCAGAGGCACCGTCCGCGATCATTTTCGCGGGTGGATTTGCGGCCCATATCGAAGAACCGCAGAGAAATAGGAAATAGGAATAAGCGAGTTGCGGGCATATATAGCGTATAATAATAGTTTCGGTATGAAAGGAAAAAGGGAAGCCCATGGCGACCAGGAAGTGGATAGAATCGAGTAACATCCGGGCAGCACGTGGCCGTGGTACGTTGCAATTAATTCATTACCTCGATATCGCCAGTCGCCGTCGAAGCTTTCCCATAAAACTTCGCCCCAGCCCCAGCCTCAGCCCCAGCCCCAGCCCCAAACGTTCGACGTCGAAAAGCGCAAGCCGAAATAACCGAATCGAACGATTCTCTGGCATCGGCACACGATCACGGAAGCGACGCGGTTCCCCGACACGTGCGACGGTATAAAATTCATCGCTACAACGACACGTGACTTCCAATCAACTAACATTGTCCCGATATTCACCCCATCACCTTCACGCACACCCCTATGACAAAATGCGGTCAAAGTCAAAGCTTGATGCCCTGAGAAATCACTTTTGGAATGGTCTCAATAAGTCTTTCGCCGATAGCAATTTCAAAGCAGTCTTGAGTCATTGCGAAGCGATTTCAAGTGATTTCGAGCAATCTTGAAGCAATTTTAAGGGGTTATGGTGCTCGAGAAATCGTAAAAGAAATGAGAAATAGAAGAGCACTCAAGTATTACGTTACAATCTTGTGATCCAATTATATTTAAAAATAGTGCATTGCATCCGGCTGATAAGAAAAACCTTTTGTTGGCGTTATGGATAATGAAAAAATCA
Source organism: Euura lappo (assembly GCA_018257835.1). Lineage (NCBI taxonomy): Eukaryota > Metazoa > Arthropoda > Insecta > Hymenoptera > Tenthredinidae > Euura > Euura lappo. The sequence goes on from JAEUYN010002275.1 coordinate 4,095, forward strand.
AACGTCCTTCAGTATCATTTTTATTTGTTTACCTGTTTTCTGTTTTCGATGTTTGTTGCACGAGCGCGGAAAAGGAACCAAGAGTGCAATTCTAGATGAAATTCCGAAGATATACATCGGAAAATTTCTTTGTTTCATGCAACAATGAAGACGTATTCTTTTAAACTGCACAAAATGGTAATTGTCGATGTCACGCGGTGGTCGCGGCCATGATTGTGAGCTTCGCCCGCTTGACATCGACAATTACCATTTTGTGCAGTTTAAAAGAATACGTCTTCATTGTTGCATGAAACAAAGAAGTTTTCCGATGTATATCTTCGGAATTCCATCTAGAATTGCACTCTTGGTTCCTTTTCCGCGCTCGTGACGCGTAGGCTTTGCTATCAGTGAAAACAAGTGAAAACTGGGTAAGGTCGGTAAAGAAGAGTAAAAAAATGACTGTAGCATGCTCTTAAGTCAAACTAGACAATGGATCACCAATACTCTTGATAACAATTCCATTTTTGTATTCGTCTGAAAAATGGCGGGATGAATAAAAAGAATTTGTAGGAAATACAAATTGAAACAAAAAAACTTTGCGTCTATTTCTCATAATCTTTCAAGTCATTTCAATTGATCTCAAGCGATTCGAAAGTGATTTCTAAAAGATTTAAAACAATTTTTTTTGCATTATTCATAATTTACCTACTAGATTATTGTTTGAAATCGTGAATAAGACAAAAAAAATTGTGTGATGACCTTATTATTCCATTGGAAGTGATAATGAAAGTCCTTGAAAGTATATTTCAAATTCTTTGGAAATCTGTGGAATACCACGGAAGCATTTTGGTTCGGATGTCATTGGAAGTCTTTTTTTGCAGTGCTTTTGGCAGTCTTTGAAATTCTTTGTTTTCTTTTCGGATTCTTTTGAACTTATTGGCAATCAAGGGAATTGTCTATAAGTCAATGAAAGTATCCGAAAGTGACAAAAAAAAGTCGAATACCTTCTCTTATTTGAAGCGAATTCGAGCAATTTCAAAGTGATTTTCGATATCAACCAGCAAAAATATGAATGGCTACTGAATGGATTTTTTCCCTAGCTTCTGCAACTATCTTCAGAGAGCGAATGGAATCTGGGGGTGAAAAAAGTCAGCCCTTGATGGAGCACCGTCGGTCAGGAAGTATCAAGAGCATAATGTGATATGAGAATGGGAAGTTTTGTGGGCGACTGGAGAGTAAAAATATTGATCGTCAACTTCCGGTCGCGGACAGGGTACAATGAGCTAATTATTCAAGGGGGTGTCTCGTCCCGTCTCCCTTTCTGGCTTTGGTGAACCGGAAGGAGAGAAGCTAAGCGACGGGTTCCGCGGCCGCCTATGCCTATCATATCGCGCGTTTTTCCCGCGTTTCGCAGGGTCTCCTTCTTCCAGCACCCTCAGTTCCGTGGGTGTGGAGAACAGAGGCAAGAAGAGAAGAGGAGAGGGGAGGGGAAGACAGCGCCACGCGACGTCACGGCGCGTCAATTAGGCGTCGCGTGGCTGGCCGACGCTCCGCGTCATTTGTCACCGTCCCTGACTCCCTGTGCCCCGAGTACCTACGACCCGGGAGAATTTCAACTGACTCTGGGACTCGTTTTTGGCCAGAATTTAAGATTTCGGGATTTTTAACCCCTAAAATGCTCCTTGAAGACACCGTCAGTCTACACAGTTTGATCTCCGGACCACAGGACTATTCACTTCTTGAAACCGATGACCTCTCTTGATTGTGGTGGCTTTAAAATCGCTCCGAAATTGAGTCAATCAATTCCAAGACGCATATAACTGCTTGAGTTCACTCGCTGAGAACATGTCGATATTCGTTTGAAATCACGTTGAAATTGCTTTAGATTGTCCAAAATCGGTAACAAAATCACTTGAAGATGCTTGCCATCGTTAAAATCACTTGGCAAACGGTTAAATTCGCTTGTGATTGCGTGGAATCATTCTGCGATCATTGAAATTCTGTTAATCACTCGTCATATGATTTTGGAGTAAGTATAGACATTGGCAAAAAATACAAATTTAATCTCGCTTGAGCTCGAATTGTTTCTCATGAATTCCAGGTTTTGGCTTGGGTCTGAATTCTCTAGTACGTTTATTCCGTCTTTCCTCTTCACTTCTATCCTCGAGCTCAGCTTCTTCTCTCCCTGGGATCATTTCGTTAATGGATAGCAAGAAAAGATTTTCCAAACTAATCGTAAACTGTCGAGAAAAATCGCGTGCCAAGAGACCATAGGGTAGCGGATGATCGTTGCAGAGGTTTTCTTTCGCCCCATGTAGCAATAGTAAAGGAACGCGAAAGCACGCAAGCTGATAAAATTCGGATTCGAGTGGCAGTAAAGGATCCTTCAATAATTGCAACGATGTGCGGTTCGATTGAGACACGTTGTTTGAACTTTCAGTTAAGATTTTTGATGGAAAAGGGGCAGAGATTCGCAGATTAACTGCTTCTTAAAATGTTTCAGATTTTGTTATCTGTCATTTTTGGTAGCGATCATGATCCGTCAGCTAAACTTGCGCTGGATTTTGAGCCTCGATTCTTGTGTCTTCCCAAAATAACATTTCTTGTGAAAAAATTGTATTGGGGTATATGAATTCTATTCATAAGTTTATGAATGATCGTGAACCATGAAACTCGTGAGATTTATTTATTATATTAATATCCCAACTCAGAAGACTTAAAAAATCCTGATCAAATTCTATGATATTTTATTTTAATCAGTCGCGAAAACCACTGAAATTTAATGCCAATCAATGAAATTACATGAAATTTAACGGAACATTGTCAAACTACAATCTTTTCGATGATGAAATTGGATAGAACGGAATGACATTTCATAAAATCAGATGACACTTTGATCGAAGTAATTAATCTCACAAGCTATTAAAACTAGGGAAACCGGAAAAATCAACAGAAAGTTGATGACAGTTTCAAGAATTACAGAAAGTCATATTGAGAACCAAATATCGGATGTCCATGTTCGTTTTTTATCAATGATGATAATACAGCTAAGCAGTAATTCATCGAGTCCTCCAACATTTTCCATAGAAAGGAGAAATTCTTGTGCAGAATCTTGTCCGACGATTAAAATCACCCAACGATTACTGTCCCTGTGGACGACCCCTAGGTCTCATTGCATTCGCGTTGGTGGAAGAGACTCTAGTGACTCAACAGCTTCCGTCCGTCCGTCTGTCTGCGTATATCCGGTCCGCGTGGGGTGCTCAAAGTATTTCTATGTACGTCGCTCGTTTTTGTGTTTGTACTATGTACACAAGTCTCTGCCGGTGTGTGCATTCGATATGTGACGCTTTAGCAACGCGACACAATGCCCGTTTCGGTAGATACCAAGGTAGGGCTAGGGGTAGGTTCATACAAGGTACCAGATGACGGGGGCATCCGTCCGGAAACCCATGACCGTCCGACGTGATCCATACCGTATGTTTGTTTAATAATTTTTCACGCCATCTACTAAGTGAAGGAAAGATAGAAGAAAAAAACAGTTTTCACATATTGTGTTATACCTCCAACCGTAGCGAAATCCTTGAGTGCTTAGCCCAATTATCTATCACACCGTACATTAAATAAACCACCCGCTATAAGGGATGCCACGATGGGACGATGCAGGGTAATAGATATTTCGATTTCAACGCGGTTCATTACATAGCGGGGTTGATCCATCAGTTGGCCAATTGCAGCGCTAATGATGGGAGAAATATCCTCTCTGCTGTGTTAAAGAACACGCAGTGATATAAGTTAATCTTAGTATGAATTTATATGTCTTCGTCTTATGTGTGAACCCTGATAAGGTCTTATTTCAATAGAACTGAACAAGCATTAACTATCTGTTTTTTGGTCTTTAAAGTGAGAAAAAAGCATCAAAAACCTGAAAACAAATTGTTTAGGTTTGACATACCAATTTTTTTTACAGGTTTCCTAGTTCGTGAAATAAAATTGAAAACCACATTTCTGGCGTTTTTCGTGTGTTTTTTTGTACCAATCCCAGCATACCAATGATTTGCAACACTTCGTTGGACTCTGCAATTTCAGTTGCGTATCCCGCCTTAACGTTGAGTCGAGTCAGAATTGAGTCTTTGCTTCTTTCGGACCGCGACCACGACCACAAATTCGGGGTGAAATTAGTATAGTAGCTTGTCTCACAGGCAGCGACGAGGGCGATTATAGAGATGTAGATCTAAGATTTTTGGACAGATATGTAGACTGGAGACTTCTTCGTAGTTTTTTTTTTCTCTTTATTTTTTCACTTTAAGAGTCTCTATTTTTATCTTTCTTACCTTTCTTTCTTTCTATCTAAACGTAGAACTAACGGCGATCGGTTGGGGCTGACGTGGCAGATACGAGGTGTCGATAGGGGATTATATACACTACTTCTACTTCTACTTCGTGGCTTGGCATGGCGTGGAATGGCATCACCTACCTACCTTCTAGGAATTAGACTTTTGAAAGAAGGACTCCGACAGTCATTCCCTACACGTGTCACAACCCCTATCACTTTTGCACGAATGTAGAATAGAGAATAAAGGTCAAAGAAACTATAAGGATCGATATTGTTCTTTACGCGGGAGAATTTTTTCAATTTTTAAAAAGATCATGGTGCAAATTTCATAAAATTATTGAAGATAGTAACAGAGAATTTGGTCAGTAAAAACATTGAGGACATTTTTGGAATATCTAAACATAAGAAGAACCTTAGTAAAATTAAGCATAATTCATCTGTTTTTGACACAAATCAAAAATCGGATTCAAACACAGTTCTGAATTGATGAAGTCAAATTTGATATCCGTCTAAGAAACTTGATTACAAAAAGCACAAACCTGCAGGGGAGATTTGGCCATAGCTACCCCTTAGGGAGCGGGTAAGCAAGTAAGTAAGTAAGTAAAGTATTCCTCGTCAGAGCGACATATTCATGGCGAACAACCGTAATGAATCTGATTTGGGCGAGTCCGATGCGCAAGCACGAGGATAAAGCCTGTATCGTCAAAATGCGCAACGAGGCTTGACAGAATAAACCCTCCTCTCACCCACTTTCATCCCTACCGCCTATCATCATTATTATTCCGAAGTATACATACGTAATGTAATAATCGGCCTCTACGGTCAGCCATATGGTGCTCGGCCCGTGGAGATACGCGTATAGTCGAACCGAACTACCCCACTCTGCAACGTCACCCAGTCACTCCCCCTGCACCCTGAGCTGGGGGATCCTGATTAAATCAGCATTACACTAGCTGACAAGTTCTGGCTTAGAGGTTGTCCATGTGTGTGTCTAGTGTATCGACAATGACACCAAATGTCGGATCCGAACCGGGCCAGGACCCATTGTGGGCCATGCTTTAATCATGATCCTCGAGGACGCAAGTGGGGCACAGGTGCCATCAGATCGGTTCCCCTTCATCGACGATTGAAACGAAGTGCTCGCGTAGGGTTCTGGTCGAACATGTTGCACTTTGCGTTCAATTGGGCAATTGGTAAATCGCCCGAGATCGGTATGTGCGCGCGTCGACTCTCGATTATTGCACGGTTTCTATAGTGATTTTGTTTTTTCCCCTAGGGAAGCTTTCTCGGGAAAACTGAACCCGGGGTCAATTAGCCAATTTACTCTGTCGGCGTCTTCAACCCCTTCTGCCTCTGGGCAAGGGATAAAACTCGACGGTGTATCAGGCAATTAGGTGAAACTGGGTTGTGCCTTTCTTCGTGTTTCTGTTTCGTTTTCTCGAAAATCGATCCAGAACACCCTGTATAGCGGTTATATCCGCGAATGTGGACTTGGGGCGGATAGACTGCGAGCCGAGCTCGTGAAAACGAGGCGCTCCACCCCCGCGCTAAAAGCATATCTATGTCGCGATGGGAGGACGAGGGGTTCGCTGGCCCCTCCTTCGCCTCCTTTCACTTCTCGATGTTATATATAGTGCATGGTATATACATGAGTCGGTTTCGTCGATACAGAAGCATGCACTTCGCTCTCCTTCGCCATGCCACTCTGCGTTTTGAATTATGTATATGTATGTATGTTGTGAGCATAAAGCTTCACCGCACTGATGCTGCAAATATAGTTTCGGCACAATGCAGGTACAAACACAAGATACACAAGAAAAAAAACCTATGTACACTGCGATATTTGCGAATGGGCGGTAGTGTGCGGAGCGAGTCGAGGATTTCACTCTCTTGGGAGCACATCAACCAGTCTCTGTTTGCCATCAATGATTGCGGTTAATTACAACACTCTCGGTCTGCCAGTTTGTGTGTCAATCCAAATATATCCTCCTAACGATATCCCATGAGGATATCGAGTTAGCTCAGACAATCAATGTCCTGCCGTAGTTGACATTCCCCAAAATTCTGATCGATAAAAAGGGTCAAATACTCCTCGGCCGGCTTGATTCGTTCAAAAATGTAACGATAACACAGAAGAACCTTCGGCAGATGTGTGTTATTTTATTTCACGGCTCGCGCCCCTTCCGTCAACTCTGTGCACCCATAGCCATTGTCAGTAGGCAGTATGATGTAGTTTAACGAGTATATTCGCTAGCCATCGATGCAGATCGGGGCCTGGTACCCTGCAATGTGGACACTGCGTAGTCAAGCTCGGCTGACCCTGTGACTGATTGTCTTTCTCTCCGGGGGCTGCTGTTTAGGGGTGTCATCATCGTCCCGCTCTCCTGCCTCGAGTGCGTTTTTGTTCCGGGTTCCCGGGTGAAGGGGGGTCAAGGGGTTGCGGAAGGCGAAGAAAACCACGACCCAGGAAAAATCAGAATGAAAATTGTAGTATTCAAATTTTTAGAGTATTGATTGGGCTGGATGAATAGATGTCCTACGAATGGCTCACTTCCGATTTGTCAAAGGGGAATGGGGCTGGTTTTTGGGGTTGGATTCGACTTTAGAACGCCCGGCCGGATACGAATTGGAAGGACCGGTTAATGCCAGGATATATTAGGGGAGAGTGTCGTTCATGCTGACTGGAAGAGTCACAAGAATTAACACGGGGGTGCTCCTCGGTCCATTGTCCCTGTTCACGGAACCTTCCGCGACGCGACAATTTCCAAATAGGAAAAAGAGGAAGAAAAAAACTTTATTCAGACGTGAAATATTCATTTCCGGTTTACAGTTCATCGGCGCGGAAGAATAATACAATGTACCCAAAGCACTGATGCGAGTTCACCTCCTGCGTACGCAGACTTTAATACCTTTTTTGCATCTCAAATCTCTTCACGTCATTGAGGAACTGAGGTACTAAACGGTCAACCGCCCAACGACCGGAAGCTTTTATCGTTTTAATAGCTCGCTACATGGACTTCTTAACCCTGGATGTTAGCTTCGCATCCTATACAAACGGTTCGAGATATTTTAGTGGCAACGTCCTGGGAATGAAGGCTCCGATTCATTGTCCATGTCGTCTTGCCGATTGCTGATGAAATAAAATAAAAAATCATGGAAGTTGGAGAGCGTTTGACCCGGAGTGAATTGATCGACGAAGTTCAGTAGAGTTGGCAAGTGGGAGTGCAAGTAATCCGGTAGTAATAATGGTGCGCTCCGTAGGGCGTATCAGTCGCATTGTGTCGTGTGTGGACGTTTGACCCATTGTCTATACGGGTTTAATTTTTGGCTCCAACAGTGCCGCGCCGGTTTCCACCCACAGTATTGGAAAGGGACCCGCGATCTACAGCCTCGCGACAATGCTGGTCCACCGTTCATCCTCGAGAAAGGAAAGGCTCCAACAATGCGACAGCAATCAGTCGAGTCGCGCCCCCCGAACAGCGGGACAAATTTTTTCCTTTTTATACTCTGGGGCACTACACACCCACTTTTTTTGTTTAACTCTCGTTTTTATGCAGTGAAAGATGATCACTCTCGTTCCTAGGCTGGTAAGAGATTGTTCCTGCTGGGGAGAATCGTTCAGTGGACCGAAGTTAACAAAATTTTCATGGTCTCAAATCCTCCCAAAATTTTAGTCTTCCGGTTTGAAGTGGCTTTCTGGGTTCATGGCCGGCAAAAACCCCTTTGTGCAGGTGAATTACCTCCGACTATGAGCTAGTGGTCGTTTTGTGACCGGGCAGGGTGGCTTTGCGTGGGCGAGTGTGCCGCGGGGGGCGCTATATCCATTACGCTTATTACAACTCGGGTCCGTTCCACCGCCCACCCTTTTACGGGGATGAGCATCGATCGACACCCCGTGCAGTGGATAACGATGCTCGTGCCTGTGGACGGTCTTCATACCCTGGTTCGAACAACTCCGCGTTTCTTTCCATGTACTCGGAGGGCACGATGTGGTGTTTTTAATCCAGAACGAGGGGCGGCTGATATTTTGGTAGATTTTTCACGAAAATCAGCGAACGAAGGAACCCACCCTTTCCTGGCGGCAGCAAGGCGGCGAGCGGGTTGTTCGAAGCGAAGAAACCCGATCTCTTGTTTGCAGTGGATCCCTCCGTGTAACCAAACCGTAGGCAGCCGCTGGCAGACAAACACCGGGGGATTCTGGATGAGATGGGATGAGCCGACGAGAAGTTGGCGCACGGTCCACAATGCGCATACATGCCTACTGCCATAAGTACGTATGTACATTTATATACATCATCATCGCGGGTGCGGTTCATGGCTCCGAGAGAGATTCGTGTGGAGTGTGGAAGATCTCTCTGTGAGTTTCCAAGTGTACAGATGCTACTCTCGTGTGTAACGTGTAACGGTAACCCAACTCCTAAAACTAACTCATAGGTTATAGGCGCACGCGTGCTCTCTCCAGACCATGAAGAACTTACTAGCCGGTGTTCGGGCTTTATTCCCACGGGATTGGATGTATCCCCGAATTCTATTTTCTTTTCTGGATCTATGAAGAATACAGCCGGAATTCCGTATCAAAAAATGGCAACCGAAACTGAATCGAAGTGGCCAAAGCGATGTCAGAGCCGATGAGCTGAGTCGCCACTAAGTCTTCCGTTTTTGCACATCGTGGGGCAAATCATGAAGACTTGGAGCGAAAGCTGAACTTTATAAAATAGTTCAATTTTGCGAGATTTTGTCTGTTCCGGTAAATAATCGATTTTTATTGCTATCGAAATACATATTTCATGGAGAATTTCGTATCCAATTTGTTCCCGAACTCAATTGTGCTCCTCCGTCTGGAGAGGAGTACGGGAAGTTGGAATAATAATCCCCGTGAAAATGAAGAGCCGAGTGAAAAGCAAAGTTTTCTCTAGGTCTTCGGACCTTCAGCTTTTTTTCAGATGGGTGTTTGAGGTGTGATGTCAAATTGTTGTCCGTCGATAAAACGAATAAATGGATTTCGATTAATTTGGTCTCGAACGACGCACTTTTTCCAAGTTTAGAAATGAACATATTGTAGACTAAGTAGTTTCAGTAGTTTTCGAGTTATGCACACAACAATTCCAAAAGTCAATTAATCATAGCTCCATCTCTTGCAAACGGGTCGAAGCTGGTGCCCCAAGGTGTTTGGGTGCGATGATCACAAATCCAAGGCCAGATTTGTACAATTCAACGAGTCAGATCCAATGTGGCGGTAAAAAATTCTGCAATTGTCAGATTCTCGTGCAATTTTAAAGTACTTTTCCGTGCACGGTATAGGATTCCATTTTTCAATCTCTTGTTCCCAAGTTTCTTACATATATCTTCATTTCTTCATTCACATCACTTTGTCACTACAAGCCTTCCAAGGTCAGTCCAATAAGCCGTTTGGATTCCGCTCATTGATCAGCGTATTAATAAAAATCGATCTCGGCTCATTTTAATACGCGACAAAATCAAAAGATTTGAGGTTATTTTCCATCCGATTTTTTAGATCATCGAGTCACCACAATTTTTTCCCGAGATTATGACGAACAAGCTGTAAATGAACCCGTGAAAGTAAAGAGAAAGAGAGGATGCACCCACCAGCGACGCACAATATATTATGCAGCGGCGCTAAGTGGTCTTTGAAGACCGCGTCGTTCGTGGATGTAGTAGCGTCGCGCGGCGCCGCTACTCAGGCATCCTAACCTAAAACGAGGGAGAGTCGACGGTAGAGTATCTGCGAGCCCCTCTTCCTTCTTTCTTCCCTCAGTAGGTTTGTAGTAAGTAGGGGAGACCGGGGCTAGTTGTCACACTTTTTACTCTCTGATTTTTAGAATTTTTCAGAATTTTTTTTTCGCCAATCTTGAGATGGGGTATTGTAGATGCATCCTTTGCGCACCTACAGAAAATTTTTGGTTATTCTAAAGCAAGTCTGAGTAGGTTTTTTCGAATTTTCAAAAAAATTCGCGGAGTGTGACAACTTGCCCCGAGGCGGGGTAAGTTGTCACAGACCCCGGGGTAAGTTGTCCCGAGTATTTTAAATGGCGAAAACGGGTTTCGTTGTATTGTCTCCTGGAAACCACGAAACAGTCAACCTAGACTCCGAACACCCCACAAACCATGCGAAATCCCACCCAGACTCCGACAATCTTGAGAAAGTTGACCTGAACTCAAAAAACCATGGTCAAGTCAACATGGGGTGAGTTTTTACACGTGACAACTTACCCCAATAATTTTGTGACAACCTGCCCCAACTCGCTATTTTGTTTAAAAATTTGCACATCTTGCTGACGCGCCATTCAAATATCAACAATATGTACATCAAATGAAAGCGTTAAGAATAACCTTTCCGAATATCGTGTAGCTAAATTTCTCAAGGCAGTCTAGAAAATGAGAAAAAACATATTAGAAGATGGAAAATAATTACTTTTCAGGTCCGATTTCAGTTTATCGATCACTGCGAGGCCGAATATGATGCGATATTCAATTTAACGACATTAGTTTGTTTCATACATCGAACTACAACTTTGATCTATAGCACCGTTCGATCTGTTATCTAGCGGTGGAGATATGGACACTGTGACAACTAACCCGTGTGACAACTAGCCCCGGTCTCCCCTACTGTACGCTACTACGTAGGTTCGCAGGCAGGCGAGAGGGTTCGATTTTAAGCGAGGAGACGACGATGCGCTAAGTGCGCTCGTAGATTAAGCGGGCGCGAAGAAGAGTACTGTGTGTGTGTGTGTGCATATAGATGTACATTCTGTGTGCAGCACTACCCATCGCTATGTACAGTACATGTGTATAGCTTAGGAATCGAGGCTATGAGCTAAAATCGAGTCAGATAAAAATGACTGGTATGTCCGCTGGTATGGTATGGTATGACCTCTGTCAGCATGGACGAGCGATGTTGACATCTTTTTAGGAACAGGAGCAGACAAATTTTGTCAAGTCTGTTACTGTTACTCTTCCCCTACTTCTCCTCACTACTTGGGATAGATTTTCTGAATCACATGGATAAAATCTCAAGTAATGTATCATTGTTCATATTCATAACGTTGAATATTTGTGATCTAATTTCGTTTATTAATTATTGATATTACTGTTATTATTGGTATTGCACCCCATGTATAATGTAGTACTTATATCACTTGTAGAATACAATTTAGGTACTATGTCTATCGATACTCAATTTATTCGATAACATACTAGATTAAATGTATGAATTAAATATAATAAAGCGCATGAATTAATCAATATCAATATTAACAACAACAATACTAATAATAATTATAATCATAAGAGTAATAAGTTGAAGAAACGAAAAAGAGATACATAAATAATTATTTGGCCCCCTATATCGAGAAAAAACAAAAATAAAATTATGTGTCTAGTAAAAGAAAACGTAGCTGCACGTTACGATCTGCAATTTTTTTTTTTTCAGCTAAATACTAATAATAATTATAATTCTTTTCTTATTATAAATATTTATAATAATTTTGATAAGAAAAGTCAACAATAATTACTGAATAATTTATCGGATAATACATATATTTTGCTATTCATTTATTATTTTTTTTTTATCATATTTTCCTTTCAGTACAATTTGTTTTTCGATACTGATCAATCGATAAGTTTCAGAACAAGTAAACGGCTTTATCAAATGTATAATAGCTACTATAGAAAACTACGTTCCATAATACGTATACTTGTTGCATATATAATAATGTTAGTAATTTTTTAAAGCTTTGAATAAATTAATATTGGCAATACTTGAATTTATGTTTTTTTTTCTTTGCTTCATTTCAGCAAAGTAATACTCAATTTCGTTCATGAAACACTGAAATTAAATTATATAGCGACGCAATCTTATAACACAGAATAGAATGAGAAAAAAATTGTAAGCTGCAATTTCATATTTTACCGCATTCAATATAATATATTGTATAAGCAAACCAAATCAACCAGAAAAAATAAAACGATAATGGAAAGAGATTTTTTTTTTGTTTCTTGATTTCATGAAAATCAATGTTTAAGAAAAAAATAATAATCATAATATTAATAATAATAAAAATAATAATGATAATGAATAAAAACAAGAACCAAACATAACAAAGTGAAAAGGAAGAGAAAACAACAGCAGATTAAATTTTCATGTATAGATATTTCGTACTCTAGATATATATGTATATATATATATTCAATTTAGGATATTTAATTAAGTTATTGGATGGAATATTTACTTCTTATATATAATATTAGTCAATTTATATTTAAGTACCTATATAAGTTTAATTTAATTTATATCTATGATGGTACAAGATGTCGATATATCTTCGTATGTGTTATATTGGTACGTGTTGTATATATGTGATAAATAATAAATAAAACAAAAAAAAAGGGAAAAAGAATAATTATACTCAAACATAATTCAAACTCCTGAATTCCTGCAGGGTTCTTAAAAATTTTACATTTCCTTCCTTCCTTACAGTTCCTCGTTGTTCTTCAGTTGCTTTTTCTTATTTATTTATTATTATTTTTTTTATATGGAACAAAATATTCACGTGAATCACATGTCGACGATGATTACATATTATAGCAGCTGATCGGTTAGTTGATTATACATATATCAAGGCGAGAATGTGACAAGCACTGATTTTCTCCTTTTTCAATGATACCAAAACAAAATTTTGTCAGTTCATGGGAATACGGTGGATTTGAGTCATTTTGAACTCCACCGATGAAAGTTTGTCCGCTCCTAACGGCTCGCGGGTAATTTTCTGCGAAAAATGCTTTATGCATGCGCTTACATTGTCGAAAGCTGAAACTATTCTTCAATGCTATGCTTAGCCACAATCTAAAAATTTGACGACACATTTTTGTTTTAGTTTTGAGAAGAATAAAAGCAGAAGATCGGTTTTTGTCCAAATTTCAAGACATTCTCTTCTTGATGTATTGTGACGTAATTATTAATATTATAGAAGAATAATAATATATTATATTATATAACAATATATTATGCCTAATTTCAGTCGAATATCCGAATCTTTACCTTTTTTCTTTCAGTTTAGATCACAATAAGCCTATTCTGTTTTCGTGTATTATAAGTATATATAGGTTTCGATAATTATGGTAATTATTGAGGTTAGGCAATATATGCCAAAACTACGAGCAATAATAATCTACTATCATTCATCACTGGAGGAAAGAAGTCGTACCAATGGATTTTGTTTCCCTTCTTCGGAGCTCCGGTATTCTTCCAATAGCTGCATACAAAAATATATGTTTTGTTGTTGTTGTTGTTGTTGTTGTACAAGGGCGAAGCACGAGAAAAATTATATTTTTAGAAGAAAGAAGACTATAGACAAGAAAAAAAATTCCTACAGAAACAATTACAATAAACCGAAGTTGTCGGGTTTAATTTCTTTCACGTGTCTTCTTCTCTTTGGAATGAAAAGAAAGATTTTCAAAGGGTTAACGATTTCCGATCCTCAATTCGTCATTTTTTTTCTAGAACTTTCACTGAAGCATATATTTCAATGATTTTTCAAGCATCTAAATAGTTTTTTTTTCTTTTTTTGAAGATACTGCTCTACGTTCCCTTCTCGCTAATTTACAGTATTTCGCCGTTTTTTTTTTTTTTTTTTTCAACGAAAGTCGTAACTCGCTGCTAGTTTTCGTGAGCAATGTTCAAAGTAACGAAAAAAGACGATCTTTCCTGATAAACAGTAAAACAATGTGCGTTCCAGATAATCCACTCAAATCTTAGATTTTTTTGGTTTTGAAAGTATTTTACGTTTCTTTGATTTTGTGTAACATAAGAGTTCTATGATTTTGTAGAAAAAAAGGTGGAATCAACACAAAATTCACGTAAAACTTGAGTGGATTTTCTGGAACACCAATCTTGCAGTTTGTGATTTTCTGGATGGTAATGAGCAATTTTTTTTCAAATCTTTGTTAACTGAAATTCACCAGAATCAAGATCGTTCATTACGCAAAAAACGTTATGATCACTGTGTTTTTACCTGGTATGATAGTTCGCACGACAACACTGCCGTGGCTTCTGGATTATTGTGTGTAGCTGCCAACAAAGTTGGTAGAGTAAATGACGATAATCTCGGATCACCATAGAACGGAAATGGCAGGGAACATAGCTGCTGCAATACCGATGAACCGGCACCACCAGACTGGAGAACGATCTGTAACAGGATCACAGAACCCGTTTTCAAGTATACAGGAACAACAAACGAAAGATTAAAAAAAAAAACAAGAAAATAGAAAAAAAAAGTGACGAACTAAATCAATAAAGCACATTTTTTTATCTTTCTCCTTTGAATTTCCATTTCTACTGCAGTAAGGATTGTCTAAGAAAACATACTGATACTTTCAAAGGTGAACATCCTTTTTCAAGACAAAATAAATTTGTGGAATGTTTTTTTCGAACGCAACTGTGTTTCACTGACGATGAGAGAACAAAAGACCAGAAAACACTTCACAATGTAGTGATTTCAGCTATACGAGATGACGAATTTATTAAACTTGTAGTACAATTTACAGAAAACCCTGATATGATGAGACCCTCTTTTCCTGTAGTTTTGATTGAAGACTGCTGTATTTCTGCTCTCTCTCTCACACACTCACACTCAATAAAATGGGTTTCGGTGAACTTGATACTAAAGAGAAAGAGACTCGATGGAGTCTCGCGCGAGCACAATTACATCAATATAATGTAAGTATAAGTTATAGCAATGCTATTATTATATTTTCCAAAGGAACACAAAAGTACACAGATTCGAAGATAAAAGAAACAGAGAATATAATGGAAACCGAAAACCTGTGATGTTAGAGGCCATGTTGCACGTGCATTGATCGTCTTCCGGTCTATCCTGATGATCAGGTGCACTAACGGAACGTGGACGTCCGCGGGTTGGAAAAAAGTTTGTAAAAGAAGAAAAAACAAATAGATAAGGAATACTTCATGCGGGTGCAACAAGTGATCAGCACCGTCTTCCTGAAGTTCGCAAGAGAGTTGTGGCAGGTGCGTATAGCGCAAGTGCTGCAGGAAAGTTGAACATCTCTTTTAACGGGGTACTTAATTGACTACTTACACAGGTGGGTAAAGACAGGTAGATATAAGGAACGACAAGCAATGTGGTAGCGGAAGGAAAGTAACATCATGTACCTTCAAGTCGTGGGAAATATCGAAAGAAGCATGAAGCATCATGATAACACATACAAAATTATACAAGTCTTTTCCTGTCTCCCTTTTATACTGTAAAACGATCAGAAATATAATCGCTTACTAAAGAGTTTGGGACTTTTATTCTGGTTTTTGTCAAACTTTGGTGAAACGAGTGATAGGCAGTCGGAAAAATATCCACCGGCCCATATAACGTTTGAATATCAAATTGAAGACATTTCTACAACGTAGAAAAAAGTATCTCGGTTCGCTTAATCAGCGGTTAGCTTTGCGTTGAATGTATTCGCACTGGCGTGCTAATTAATCGTCAGAGATCAAGTACGTATAATACCTAGTACGTGAGTATTACAACTGCAACGGAGTGACTACTTATCGAATAAATGGCTGTCGGCTGTCTGTCTTCAGACTAATCAATAGATCATAAATCTGAGTTTCTATCTCACTGTCGACCTTTCTGTCTCTATAGTAATATCGAGTTCGTCCGGCAGACTAATTGATCTACGATCCTGGTGCACCACGTGTCAGTGAGTATGAAGCGATCTGAATTAGTTAATCGTGCTAAAGACCGGCTGTCCGTACTGACTTCTATAATTTTTAGGGGGGATATTTAAATAGACACGCTCAGCTGTGCGGATGTGATCAATTTTTATAATTTTCGACCGAGTCACACTACTAGGTCATAAATAAATTGCTGAATTAGGTACTTTTTTACATGTGAAAAAAATATATTCTGTAACACCGCTTGAAGAGTTCGATTTCCGAACAGTACAGAAAAGAAGAGTTGACGCATGCGCCAATCGTTAATTCTCTACTTTAGGCACAAGGTTTTTTTTTCGCGCATGCGAATTACCCATGTAACCTCAATTTTACGCACTGATGATGCTTAGTGGCGCCGTTAAGCGTGAGCGATCTTTAAACTTGTAAGTGATGAATTTGAGGGTATTTTTCAACCGTCATCAGTTGTGGCAGCTTCATATACACAACATTAGATCAAAAACACTTGACCTGAATCCGCTGAAACATCATCGGTCATTTGAAAAATGTGAGGTTGAAGGTTCTTGAATTGAAATTCAAGAATCTATTTCTCAAGATCTATCACGACACGCTCAGAATTGGGAGGAAAAATCTGTCTGCACTACATCATGATGTACAAAACTGTATTACGTGAAGTTTTGAGAGAACCACGCGTACGTAGTAAGTGCAGAGAGATTAATGCAGCCCGTCAACGAAGCACTCAACGCATTTCTAACTGCTTCGCATGGAGCAAAGGGAGAAAAAGGAAAGAGAGGAGATGCGGTGTTAACTGTAGCACGTAATACGGGACATCCTAAATATATCGCTTCCAGTATGTACCTACAGAGTGACTCAAAGGAAACCAGCCCACTATGAAAGGAGGATTGAATCCGATTGAGACAGCCAATTTTGATAATTTTGCTGACGCTTCATAATGGAAGATAATGAGGCCCTCATTTTGCATCTGAAAATCTGAAAAATCTGGAGTCATAGATAGACAGAAGAAGTGATACATGTCTGCAATAAATGTGAATCGTCTCGTCTATCCTAAAATTTTCTGGAATAACCAAAGCACTGCTAATTCGCATGACTGAAGGGCGTTTCACTAGTTGAAAAATCATTTTAAAGATTGGGAATTCAATCCGTTGAGAATCGAAATTTACTTTAGTTCTCTCACTATCACCGGAGTACGTGATTTGTTAGTCCTGCAATGAAGAGGAGTCCCACTTCGGGGAGTTTAGGATAGATTTCCACGGCTTCTCACAATTCTCGACGGCAATTCCATGGCCTAAATCCCTACGGCGGCTTGTAGACATTAACATGATTCAATTACATGCAAGCAATATCACCTCTCGACTGATGAAAATTCGAAAACGACGTATCGAAGATTCACGCACAACCCTTCAGAACATAATTGGAGGACGATAAACCCTAGTTTGGATTCAAAGATATTGCTTGCTCCTCATCAATGGTCACAAATCTCGGCTATTATCAAAAGTCACTTAGAAGCCTCATACTTTTAATTCAGAACGTTAGAAATCCTCAATTCGGCGTTTGCATTGACATTTTCTTTCCAATCATTACAATCGGATGAAGTAAAGTAACTTGCAATATAATGAAGACTACGAATTTGATTTCCAGTGTTTTTGTATGGTACAGATATCACATGTCTAATGCTAAAGGATTGTAGATCCCCAAAAAATCTATTTTGGTGGCAAAAGGTCGTATATTTTTTTCTCGAATACTTGACTTCGTGTCAGGCAACCTCACAACCAATGATTGTAACAAAAAAAAAAATAAATGTTTCGAAAAGATACGACCTTCTGCAATAATTCAACAGACTTATTTCCTCCAAATCAGTAACAAAAATTCGAATATATAAAAAATTTACAAAAAATGGACAAGACCCATTTTCAAACTTGAATCACGCCTACGGATTTTTGAAATTGAAATAACCGGAATTAAGATCGCTTGAATTCAATTGGAATCGTTCAAAAATTGCATAAAATCGGTTGTACTTGTTTTTGGATCACGGGAATGTATTATTTAACCATTCGAAATCAATCTTGAATCATTTGAAAGAACTTTGTAGTCCTTTGAAATAGCGGTGACTCCTAAAAATCGAATGGTTCTCCGTGGGCCACCCTGTAAGCTCGAACTCACTGCTCACGGTACGGTTTCGTTTCTCCTTTTCTGATATTGATGCAAGATGCGGTTCTCTTGCGCCTTACGGTACTCGGTGCCATTACCAAAATGCAGAAACTCGGTTCTCCTTGCCTCCGATCCTCTCTTCTGCCCTCAAAGCTTTAAACTCTACTGAGTGTGTTGTGTCTAAGCTGAACTATAACGGAGCATAATTTACTCTGTTCAGTCTCTCTTCTGCACTACTGATCTCTGCACTGTAACTACATTCATAAAAAGCTCACTTTCTGCTAGGTTTGATCGACAACTTTATCATTTATTTATTTTTATTCCATTTTATCGATCGAGTTTTACCATAATTTATTGACATCCCTCTAGGAATCCATATACCTAACTGTTTTTAATTCAGCAGACTTTTGATAAACTCAAGAAACTGAAGTCTTGAATTAATCCCAACTATCCGAAAAGAACAGGTCGAAATAAAAATTCCTATCGCAATCGTATTTCCGAAAATCTAAATGAAAATTTGTTGAGAATATTGCAAATTTTTTTCAGTTTTGAACGAAGATTTGATCAACTTCTCAAGAATTCTACAACTGCAGGAGAAAAAAATGTAGCCAGATTTTAGTACAGTGTTGAAAAGTACAAAAATTTGCTGTCCACAAAACTTCACAAACTTTTTTGACTATTCAATTCAAAATTAATAAATTCTGCGTTATCAAGAGAAATAGATAGCAAAATTGCTATACTGTCAACGCAATAATAAACAAAATTAACAATTAGAAAAACTCTCAAAGATCGTTAAAAAAAAAAAAAATACGTCGCTACAATATTATCATCAAATTACTGTCTCTTTTCCTACGAAAGATAAGATGTGGATCAATGATTTACCAGCGTTTATCAATTCAGCAAATTCGCAGGAAAAGAAAATTTCAAAACCGAATCGCCAAACATTTTATTCCAACTGTAAAATTCAGAAAAAAAAAGTTTCTACCCCAAAAGAAAAAAACAAACGGAAAAAAAAAGTAAAAATGTTCGATTTAGTTCGGGTATCGTGAAGAGGTCATGATGGACGGTCGAGTTTTTAGCTGGCGCCTAAGCCATATCTTAACGAGTCTACCGCTTAGCTTAGGCTAGAGAGCTCAGCCTCGGAAAGGGAAGGAAAGGAGAGGAAAGGAAAGGGAACGGAGTGGTATAAAAATGGTGTAATCGTCGCAACTGGCATCGCTGTGTGTCTCATTCCCTGTATAACAGACGATTTAGGTTTCAGGTAGTAAGTTTTAAAACCAAACCCACCGATAACAAGAAATACCTGACGTGAGTTCGCTTCGGCGCGAGTCTTTTTTCTCTCTGACCAAAATTCTCGCTCGAGTAGTCCTATCCGATATACAGGTACATATTATCTCTACCCGCGCAATCGACTTTTAAATACCACACGTCGTCCTATGGATATCAAATGGAATTCAAAACACGCGACCTTTATATCCAACGTTGTTCAACACGTACATCTTTCTCTTCTTCCATTTCATTATGCCGTGTCCTTCTCAAAATAATTAAAGAATCACAGAAATATTTCTGGATTTTGTTTCCACGGGACAGGAACGAAAGAATCTAACTTTTCTTCTATGTTAATAAAAAAATATCGATTCAAGGACTATTTTCCCCGAGGGGTTAACCACTCTTGAAGTCAGGTGTACACCTTGCCGAAAAGTCAGTTGAAGTCAGTTGAAGTCAGCTGAAGTCAGCTGAAGTCAGCGGAAGTCATTTGAAGTCAGTGAGTCAGTTGAAGTCAGCTGAAGTCACTTGAAGTCACTTGAAGTCAGCTGAAGTCACTTGAAATCAGCTGAAGTCAGTTGAAGTCAGCTAAAGTCAGCTGAAGTCAGTTGAAGTCAGCCAGTCAGCTAGTCACAGTCAGTGAGTCAGTTGAAGTCAGCTGAAGTCACTGAAGTCACTTGAAGCTTCCAGTCACTTGGAAGTCAGCTAGTCAGTTGGAGGCTTCACAGAAGTCAGCTGAAGTCAGTTGAAGTCAGTGAGTCAGAAGTCAGTGAGTCAGTTGAAGTCAGCTGAAGTCAGTTGAAGTCAGCTGAAGTCAGCTGAAGTCAGTTGAAGTCAGTGAGTCAGTTGAAGTCAGCTGAAGTCACTTGAAGTCACTTGAAGTCACTTGAAGACAGCTGAAGTCAGTTGAAGTCAGCTGAAGTCACGAGTCAGTAAGCATCAGAAGTCAGCTGAAAGTCAGTTGAAGTCACTTGAAGTCACTTGAAGTCACTTGAAGTCTTGAAGTCAGGTGTACGGTCGACGGACGAGTGGTTAACCCCTCGATTTTCCCCAAAACACAAAACCTGGTTATGTCGTTTTTTTTTCCACGAAAAAATTTTATCCCAGATTTTTTTTCACCTTTTAATTAAAGAATCATTAAATATTAATTAAATCCTTTTTTTCATCATACTTCATTCTTTACACAAAGAAATATACAAATTTGAATGAAGTAAAAATGGGTGTTTTTTCATTGTCTCGTAATTTTGTTTTTCATATCAAGTCCTCAAATTGAAGAAACTTGATAATAGGTCAACAATTAATCTGGAAGATTTTCCTATTTTTGTTAATCTCGTTTAGCGGTCCTTTCATTTTGCACAAACACGAAAGAAAATAGAGAAAGTACGTAAAAAAAGACATGATATGCTGAATAATTATTTATTCGAATCCACTCACCTGGTTGTCCCGATTGTTGACGGCAAAGTATCCGAGAATGGCAAATAATTCTGACAGTATGAGCCTGCTGTCAGCGTCATTTTTCTCATTTTGTGATTCCCGCGATAGACGTGATATCAGATGACTAGCGATAAGACGAAATTGTAGACTAGTTGATTCAGCACCAAGAAATTCCTGATTTCGTATGAAACAAACAGAAAGAGAAAAAACAAAAAGACCATTAATACTTTGCAAAATATTAAGCATTTCTCGAAACGATGTAAAATCCGAAAATTGCTATTTCTCGTTAACTAGTTTAGTTTTAGAGACTCGACGAGACAGTTAAACTTTTTTAATTTCTTTTTTTCCTCATCTGGATTTTTAAGTGACCATGAAACCGAAAATTCGATTCATCAATTTGACTGTTATTCAACGAAATCTTGCACATTTATGTAAATTTGGTCTTGCGATTCTCCTTGATAAATTTCGGTAGAAGAAATAGTAATAAAGAAGAATGAACGAAGAAAGAAGAGAAGTAAAAAATTATGTGGTGGGGAGTTTGTTTCGCGCGTGGGAAAGCAAAGAGAATTGATAATAAGCTTGCTATACCGTATCGTGGAGTGTAACCACAACCCCTAAACATCTAAACTATACTAACTGGCATTACATCCCGAGATCTTTCTATCCTACGTTAGGTTTTTTGGCCAAATGCTGCACGGCGAATGTCAGTGGTCCCGGCCTCTCCTGGGTAAACCCCTCAAACTCGACTAAACTCCGTAGGGATAATCGAGTGATCTCCCGTGGGGCCTTGATGCTCCGAAAACTTCCAAAGGCTCCTGAACTTCCCAAAGGGGGACGGAGAAGGGGGCCAAAAAATCAAGGGGCCCATACATAACGAAAACTCTTCTACCATCATTTCAATTCGCGGTTTGAGGCGTTTCTGCATCGGGAACACCGGGGGTCGTGCGCCTCCACCCTGGGGGTTTGCTGGACGCCGGTGGACCCAGGGCCCAGGGATTCACCTAGTGGTTTTATAAACTATACCCACACGACCTGCCCGCCACCCGCAGAGTGATATCTCTATACTATAATTTGATACGCCTAATGGGAGCACCACCCGCCCGCACAGTGTGATAGAAAAACCCCAACGACCCGACAACAATGAGCCTGAGCAAGTGAGTGATTGAGTAACGAGATACCCCTGAGTTTGCGGTGGCGAATGAGAGCAGGAGGAAAAATCCCGAGATTCGGTTGTGTCCATGAACCTGACGATCATGATATTCGAATGGTTCAAAAACTGACCTGTAACTTAGGAAGATCCATTTCGGCGAAGTTCCTCATCAGATTGAGCGCTTGGAACGCGATGTTCCTACACGCTGTTGAGATGCTCGTTTGATTCGGAGTCGGAGATGAGCTTTTCTGTTGATTATTGTGTCCAGGAAGTACTAGGGCTGCGTAAAGCACTCCGACAGCCCCGGCTCCTTCGGTGTTCGCAAGACTCCCGAGGAGATGGTTTCGGGCAGATGTCTGCAGCTCCACTGAAGCAATGTTGCAATTGGTACTCTGATCGGAACCACCTTGCGACTGGTTATCTTGCTGGACGCTGATGTGCAGGCCACTTATTCTGTTCAAGTGGCAGCAAACTCGTGACAGTAATTCGAATGAGGCGACCATCAGCGGCGCCTCGCTGTTCTCTTGCTCCTGGAACACCTCGCTTTCCACCAAAGAACGACTGTGGCGAGACACTCGTTCCACTAAACCACCGGCTACCAAGTATCTGAAACAGTGGATAAGAGGGAAAGGACGTTCAGTATTTTTACTAAAAGCAACCATCATGAACGAAAAATAGTGTTCTCTGATAACCAGCCGTGACAATATAGTGCCAAATTGTTACATCGTGGTTGAGTAATCTGAGGGGATTTTTTTACATGACTATGTAATAATTGCAATAATTTTCAAAAAGTGCAATATTTTTATAGTGATATTGCAAATAACTCAATTACGGAAACACTTTACTGCCAAATTTCTACAATATCGCAGATATCCTAATTTTTTAATACAATATGGCAGACATTTTGTCAGGAATCGGGTATAATAAGACTGTGATATTGCTGCAGAAATAGTTGTTGTATGGGTACTGTATCGTAGACTTAAAATACTGATATGGTAACATGTACTATTCTTCGCTTTATAAATGGTTACCTGATGCTATTGATTATTCTGCTCATACATATTACCTACAATGTTTTTCACGCTATCAATTACTATTTTAAGCTAGTAATTATTGCTATGTATAATTTTCCCCACGTATACGATTAATCAATATGAAGAATAGAAATAGGACATCGTTCGTTCTCGAATTCATACTGCAGCTATCGAGTAACGCTGTGTAGAACTGTGACTGTGTTGGTTGGCTATAGAAAAAGAGCCAACTAACCAACTGTCGTTTCTAATCATAACTAGCTATACGCGTTACTCGCGTCACCTAAAGGGCAGAAACGCAGACTCAGGGGTGCGTATTCTACAATTCGCTACCATACACACGCGTCATGCGCGATATGAAAAGAGAAGCGATAATCAGACGGAGAAGAAGAGACCCTCGTTCGTGAGAGTCCACATAGTATTCCACCCACTCTCCCACCCTTCTCTATACTTTTCTACTGATCCCACTACTGCCACCAAAATTATGTTTATTCATTCTACAAGGTAATAACATGCAATAAACACTGAATTTCTAGTATAACGTTGTCGTGGTCTACTTATGTGGCTTGGGATTTTCGAAAATTTGTTATTTCTATGCGATATTTGGATTGGATTGAGCCAGAGGGTTCGTCGACCACTCATTTTGTTAACCAGCGATCCAGACTATGATATTTTTGATCGAGACAAGTTTCGACTGTTGAAAGATGAATTTTTTTGTAGCTAAACAGTCCTCTATCATAATGAGCAATTATTTCATACGATATATTGAGATCAAAACGCTTTAATTTTTTTTTTTTTTTTGCGAACCACAAGTTCTCGTGATACCTTCATTCATTTTATCATTTCTGGTCGATTTGACATGAAATGACCACATTAAAATCAATAGCATAGGTATATGCAGCAATCGAGGCAGTAGTAAAATATTAGTAGTAGTGGAAATGAAGGCGTTTGGCGTGACTGACAACCCCCTTCCCTCCTAGTTACGTTATAACCACTACATTCTCCACCATTCTACATTCTATACTCTACACTAGTCTGCACAGACGTAGAAAAATGGGGGACACACGGGATCGACATTAATAGAAAAGTTCTGTCGCGTGCCACTTTTTGTTTCAACCCTTTTAGCTTTTCCTCCCCTTTCCTCGCACCACGAGCCACGAGCTATACGTATAATACAGTATTCTCTTATTTTCTTGTTGAATTTTTCTACTTTTTATACAGTATAACTAAAGAGAGAAAGAAAAGAGTCAGGTATATAGTATGTGTATACGGTATCGATAATACATTTTTAAAACACCTACCCCACTCTAGGCTCTAGACTCGACTTTACTTTTTATTTGCTCTCTCTCTCTCTCTCTCTATATATATATACACGTATGTATATGTATATATTTATTTGATACTTCAGTTTTGGCTTTTACGCTAAAAGGCTGACGACGTGAAATTCTCTCTTAACGACACCTCAGAACCCTCCATCAGTTTCATACACTTTTAGTTCTTCTGAGTTCATTTCTGTTTTCGTTTATGATACACACCACATACAGAACCCTGCACCCTATTCGAACTTCGATTATGAAAATGAATAAGCAGTTCGATATCTCAGCTAATGAAACTTAGCACGATAATTCAAGACTTGGAAGAGTAAATTTCTCACTGCAAAATTGACCAACAATAACAATTTGGCGCATGCGCACAAAGATACTCTACTTTCCGCGATAGGACAAGAAAACTCGGCGCATGCGCAGATCATAAATGATTTACTTTGCACCTCAGAGTTTGTTTCGCATATACGTGCTGTAAAACCACAAAGTCGCTTTTAGCAGCTCGTTGTAGCAGAACAAAAAATGATATAGCCTACTTTTCGCACACACTTGGCACACACACACACAGACATGCGCGAAATCTACCATTTCGGTTGTGGAATGGTTCTTACTTTTTGAGGCCGAAAAACAAACAGCTATATGAATATAGTTAATTTATTTTTATAGATGGCTACATCAGCTGCATCTCCCCTTAAATCGTAATAATATGTACCAAAAGTGAATACATATATGGAATGAATTTCACGGTTTATACCCTGTACCCTCATAAGGGTATTTATTGGGGGATGAAATAAATTCTCTAATAAAATGCACCGCCTCGCGCGGGCTCATAGCCTCTCTAAGAGATTACACGTGTGTTTGCGAATTGTACAGGCCTACTATACATACATATATGTGTAACCTATACACATACGTATAATAAGAGATTAGCGTAACACATATATTGGTTTTTCTATGCGGACTTTGGCTCTGGACAGCAGTAGAATCAGGAGATTATAACCGTATCATAACATGAATATGTAATATTTTTGGTCAATCTAACGTAATCACTCATCGCCCCACCATGTAGGCTACTTTTATCCAAAGAGAGGGGTTAACCACGGCGATGTTATTTACACAGGATCAATTGAATCCGATTGCAACCGATGACAATAGACGAAAATTGCTAAATTTCTGAATCCGGTATAAATCTGTATGAAGAAAGATTAGGACGATTAAAGAACGAGGAATCAGGTTATTTTGGATCAAGAAGGGACTCCTCAGATTTCTTCTCTTCGAAAACTCGATTGTTGTTCTTGGAATCGCAAAGAAAAAATCGAACTCGAAATTCTTTTATGCTGCAAATGATTTCAGATTGTACTTCTAGTCGTGTACAAGAAAAAAAAATGAAAGAAAACCCATTGTAACCTCTGAAAAATAATTATGAACTTTGTTAGAATTCGACGTTACCTGTGACATTGGCAAGAAATTCAGTTGAGGAACAGGTCGTGAGTAAAAAATGAGAGAATTGAAGAAAGGGAGAGAGAGAGAGAATTGGGTAACCGAAGGGAAGCAAAGATATGCACCCCGAATCCACTATGAAATAATCATATGGTTAGCTAATGGCCGACGTACGGACGGGGGTAGTGATTGCTAGACCGGGCGTGCAGCCCTAGGTAGTGTCTGGGTTACAGGGATGATAAATAAATTCAATGTATTTGTACCAACCCCAACCCCAGTCAAACTCCCCCGCAAACATTCAATGATAGATCGCAATCTCGCGAGGCGATGATGCCGTGGTCGGATTCGAACGTGCGGAAATATTTCCGCTCCGAAATTCGACCAGCATTCTCTCATCATTTCCTGCAGGATATATTTTCGCCGTTTTCGATGAATTCCCAAAGACGTAATTCACGGAAAGAGTCCGATTCGACGTGAGCCTTGATAAACCTTATCACCGATCTTTTATCGTTGCAGTTTATCAACACTCAGACCAAAATTCAAACAAATTGTCTGCAATTTTTTTTTCAATATTCGTCACAGTTGGTTTTATGACTGTGCAATGATCAACGGCTTTCATCGATAAATCGATGTTGTTGATTGACTGTAGTATGGATGAATCGATTAATCGACGGTTTTTATCAATTTTTGTTTTGCTGAGGCGCATTCGCGTTGGGTCTAGAAGTGATTCTTATCATAATGATGAACCAATCCAGCTAATCAGATGATAGCGCCTAACTTCAGAGCGGTGCTATTCGACATCTGATTGGTACATCATTATGATGAAAATCAATTTGATGCCATTATATATCATTTGATCCATTAGATAACAGTTTCGATTAATCGATTAGTCATACGAAACAATAGTCGATGATTTCGATTAAATTTCGAGTTGAATGTTGTGTTGAATAATCAAATAATTGACGGATTCAGTCAACTATTGTTTAGATTCATCATTGGTCTGATTAATGGATTAATGAGTCAATCGAAGAACCAGGTAATCGAAACCGTCGATAATTCGATTGATAAAAGAAACGACACGTAATCGAGAACCTCCATTAATCGATTAATTGATGAATCAGAAAAACTATGAATTAAAGTTGCCGAGTAATAATTATGTTAGAAGATTTAAATTTTTTTTCAGTCGCATATGTGAGTATTCAGTTTCTTTCATGATTAGAATACATAGAATCTTCGAATTTGAGGGTTTTTGGCGAGAGAAAAAGAATCTGAAAAATTTGTATTCAGGATTACGAGGGGAAGAAAAGAGACACTTGTCACTGGCAGGCATGGTTCGCTGGAGTGTGTGAGGTTAGGGGTTCCCTCCGGCCCCGGTATCCCCTGCTGTACGACTCTGTAAATATTGTAACAAGTGTGCCGGACCCGCCTGTCTCCCGACACAGGAGCCGGGCATCAGCATCAGCATCAGCATCAGCATCAGAAACAGGAGCAGAAGTATCAGAGTATCTCTCTTACTATCTGAACAATCGATAATATCTAGTGGGGGGGGGTTTTGGTTTGGGGTTGGGCTTGGGGTTTCGAGTCTGCAGTACAATAGTATAAAATAAAACGTCCCGCTCTCCCAAGTACCCGAAGAGCTTTTTCCCGCTCTCGTATAGGTAGTCATATAATAATTTCTATCCTACTTTTTCACCCCGACGCGTAGGTATATACTCTCAAGTCCCAAAATCCAGTGCACTCTACAGACACTACTTCAGGGGTAGGTGTAGTTATTATTCTCTCGTAGTCACTCGGTGATGAGTGACGCGAGCTGACGCTGAGTGCTCGATAGGGTTCTGCTTCTCCACTATGCACAGCGGTGTCACTTTCACCCTGCAGTAATGCACAACCGATACGATACGATGATTACATTCTCTGTTACACGGTTGAAGTATACATTGTGTTTCATTGGGTACCTACTTCCACACATGTAGGGAGTAGATGGGCAGGGAAATATCGCGGTGTACCACTTCTGTCATGTATTCGATTTTACTATTTCACTATAGGTAGATAAAGTTGTGCTCACTCACTCGCTACGTGAGCTATTGTTGTCAGTATTTTGCCAACTGCGTTAATAAGAGGAGCAATCGTTTGTATTGAATGCAGTTTGAAATTTCTGGAAATTACTCACAATCGCTCTAAATAACTCCGAAATCATTTGAAATCGATTTGAAATCCGATTTTCAATTTGTAATTCGTAATGAATATACAATTATTGACATTCATTGTCCAGAAATCAAGGCAGGTATTGATCCAAAATCCTTATAAATCGTTCTTAGGGGACGGAAAGCGTATGGAATTGCGAAAAATGATAGCTTTTGAATCGCATGGAGTCACTTGAATTGAGGCAGATAAGCTTAAATTCTCTGTAAAATATTTCGAACCGCCTAAAGTTATGCTCGAAATTGTTTTGAGTTCCTTCAAACCGCTTCAAATCATAAAAAGTTCGCTAAAAATTGCAGGGATTCGCTTCAAATCATAGGACATATGATGAGATCACTTGAAATCAAAGTAGACATTAGGTCTTCAACAGTGTAATAAAAAAGTGTCGTTCGAAATCGTTTAAAATCATTCTGAAATTGCCTGAAACAAAGTTGCTTGATATTGGTCATAATCGCTCGAAAATCACTAGAAAATCACACGCGATAGAGTGAAATTAGATGAAATCGGTAAAATATTTCGATCACTAATGATATGATTTGTAAGTGGAAATCCGCCGTTGTTCCACGTAATCAAATCATATCTGATTCTTGTGCTCTGTGATTACGTAATCGTACCTAACCTTGGACAAATGGAACTAACGAGACAATTGTTTCTGGTCATATGCCTGATGGATGTTGATAGAATAATGATGCACCTCGTACCTTCTGTCTTTTTGTTCACTTTTTCACCTATGAACAAAGGTAGTGAGTAAAAAATTGATTTCGAACAGAAGTGTGAAGGTCTGGTCCTCGATTTCTGTCTTTCTCTCTCTGGTCGAATTGGTAATGTATTATAATCCCAGAAGTCTATAACACCCATAGCGTGGCGCCCTGGCTCAGGATATTGCTACTTCTGTGCCGCTGACGCGTAATGCATTTGCGCAGGGATTCGGGATTCAGGATTTCGGTACTACTAGCACGGGCATGAGCAGGGTGAGAGAAACAGAGGTGGTAGAGATTCGGGGTGACTGCGTTCACCAGGGGTTCATGGTTCGGGCTTCAGGCTTTGGGCTCCAAGCTCCAAGCTTCAAGCTTTACGGTTTAGGGTTTAGGGCTTAGGGTCAGATACAAACGTCCAACGAACATGAGCAAAGAACCTAAAGTCCGAATACCGCATATTCAAAACCCTAAAACTACATAAAATTATCAAAACGAGTCGGAAATAAAAAAAATAGTCGAAAGTATAATTTTCAGAAAATCATAGCTGATAATGAAACTGTGTGAAAACAAACACCAAGTGGACAATAGTCCAAAAATTTGAGTAAAGGATAAAATTTTACTGCAAGACAAAAGAAACACTCGAAAAGTCGTGTCTGGTGTAGAGAGGAAAACAATTTCTTTGTCAGGTATAAAATTTGACGATTAGAGAGAAATAGTTGTAGGTTTAGATCCGTCGCTAACAACGTGGGAATATCATAGCTAAAAGGCAAGTGCATCAGCATGGTATGGCATCAGAGGAAAAGTGGCACATGAAGTTGCTAAAGCGACAGACAGAAATCACACACTCGCTGAATAAATATTCCGGCTCATTTCACTATAATCGTATGAGTATACCAGCGTAGAAAGGTCTTACGCCATTCTTATTCTTATAATGGAAATACAGCTAGCCATCAAGCATGGGTACAGCACATTTTGAGGAGGGATAATACCCGAAGCAAATTTATGAAAATAGCTCAAAAAGACGACTTTAAAAACCTTCCAGACCGTTTCAATGGTTGTCCCGCTCATTTGTTAGCCTTGTTTTGGTTTCAGGGTTTAGTCCAAGTCAAAGGCGAAGGTGTAGGGCAAAGGTGGGCGACACGAGGCACGCAACTGCTACGAGAATGAATCACTGGTCAATGTCGAATGGTTATGGGTATACCTACACCGGGCACACGATGATCAGTACCTTGAAACCTCCCCCGGGAGGCCAGCTGATGTTTTGAGGAGCATCTGCCCTTTGAACTACTGCCAATGTATTTAAGTAAGCAGAGGAGGATGAACACAGGGGCACAGGGGCACGGCTAAAGCTGAAGCTAGTATAAGTGGACCTTGTTTGTACTGGATGCGGTCGTGGTGCAGTTAACGATTATTCAATTTCGAATTAACTCGTCCCTCCCTCTCATCGACCCTCACAAAGACACAAGAACCTTTTTTCGCCTTCGGTGTCGTCGATGGGCACAATTATCACCACTAGACGGAGTAACTGGGGTCCTAAAGGGACCTTCAACCAACTCAGATTTCACACATTCTCTTTTTTTGCTCAATCGTTACTAATATCTGTATCGACGGCCACGTGGAAAAACCGGCTATCTCAGAATTTGCTTGAAAAACCGGCTATCTCAGGAATCGCTTGGAGAACCCGCTATCTCGGGCCTGATAACGCCTGAGATAGCCGGTTATTCAAGCAAAATCCGTGACAGCCGGTTTCTCAAGCAAATCCCGAGATAGCCGGTTTTTCAAGCGATTCCTGAGATAGTCGGTTTTTCAACCAAATCCCGAGATAGCCGGGTTTTCAAGCGATCCCTGAGACAGCCGGTTTTTCAAGCGAATTCCGAGATAGCCGGTTTTTCCACGTGGCCGTCGGTATCATGTATTGCCTTCTGCATGCTCTTGCTGCCACTATCATATCATGTATGTATGTGTTTGAGGTCCTGAAGGACCATGCTTCAACATTCAATACATCAAATCTATCTATATCTATCTTCTGTATACCGTTACCGAGTTGCAAGTACATAAAAATCACGATGTCAGTACTGCTCGATGTGCTAATCTTCACTTCACTTCTTCTGAGTTCTGGTGACTTCAAGATAGCTTCAACTGACTTCGAGAGACTTCCAGTAACTTCAAGTGACTTTTAAGACTTTTTCGCATTTTGTTAATCAGTTAATTAGTGTCTATTATTCACTCAAAGTCGCTGGAAGTCATTTGAAGTAATCTGAAGTCACCGTAACTCAAGTATCGGGAGTTATTCGACTTCAAAAATCGTCGAGGGCTTGAAGCCATGACGATAAGGTGTGCGATCAATCGACGAGTGATAAATACATCGTGCAATACTGAAAATCGTGACCCTTATATGTCCTTGCAACTCGGAAACGGTTCATTTCCGCCCATTGTGGCAATGGTAACTATTAATCAGCACCGCAAGAACTAGCTATTCTTAGATTTCAGGACATTTTAGCTGGAAGCCAGTTCCCATAAGGATTCTGCAGGGTTCTTCAACTGTCAGTCAATGACCTTTGATGCGCACCACTGTCTACTTGTTGTTAGTTTGAAAACGAAGATGTTTATGCATAAGAAAGTTAGTTTGTCACATCCAGAGAGAGTCAAGGAGAATGTTGACTAGTAATATATGGGGGGAAAAAAAGTAACAGAGTGGCGGATACATTTCCTCACTTTTTAAAAATAAATTTTTTATTTTCTACGATTCAATGTCAAAAATATCAAACAAAATGCCAGGGCCAATCTACATATATATGGCGGACTCGGAGTTTTTATTTTTTCAAATTCATGAAACGAGCCCAACATAAGGTACATGTATTATGTTTGGTTACTTTGGTACCGTTTACAGCCATATCAAACACATGGCGATGAAAGCGGTGGCCACAAATGTTACAAAGGGCAAAAATACACGGACAAAACTCTATTTTTAGCCAATTAAGTATTGGAAAATTGTATTCAAAACCGGATTGTGTAGAGTTAAATGAATATTTATGGAATCTTAATACCTCATCCCTTGTTTCTTTATCTGACTTTTCATCATACTTTTCCCACTTCATGTTCATAGAAAATGAAAAATATGGCTTCTCTAATACTGTTATGAAAAATCGAGTAAGACCATTGACGACCATTTGGACGCAAATTCACATCCAAATAATTCGTTTGACGTACGATATATACCCGCATATAATTTCGAGACTGACAAATCCAAAGAGAACAACAGAGGTACGACGCCAAAATTCAAACGGATTTCGCTATATCAACACGAAATCGTGGTCGTCAGTAATCAGTTCGTTTGATATGTGTGCCCACGCTTCGAGAACACCCTACCCTCCACAGACACCTCGTGCCGAGGTGTAGAATCTACGGTAGAGCATAAGATACAAGAAATTCCTCTGATAAAGTACATCCAATTCACCCTGTACAATAGAATGTAGATAGATTGTAGAATGTCTAAACGACCAGCGCGTGATCTTGGTTTTTTTTCTGCCCCTCGTCTTCTGGGTGAAGAACGAGAATACTCGTATTGTTACACCATACACAGTGCGTAAAGAGGGTTGCAGGGTAGTCGGCGTTGAGTAGAGTAAAGTAGAAAGAGAAACATACACAGAGACGGAGAGAGGAAGAGGCGAATAGCGCCTAGCGAGGGGCGAGAAGGCTGTAGAGTCCATTAGCAGATTACCTACCCCGCGTTGCCTGCCGCCTCTATACCAGAGGCTCAAGTCTCGGCTACGCTCATTCACCCCCTCGTCTATTTTTTTCTCCATTTTCCCGTTTTTTTTTCTTTTCCACTCTATAGCTATGCACAGCGGTATAGTTTTTCTCCTCCTTCTTATCAATTTTCTATTTTTCAAACGTTGTTTTAAAAAAAGAAAAGAAAAACGATAATCGGTCACAACTTTTCATATTCTATGTCCCCAATTGTAATTTGGGATACGTTGTGAAGATTAGAAGATTAGATTCAGCCTTTTTTTACCCAATTTGGCATGGAATGATCAGCATAACACACACGTCCGTAATTTCCTTTGAATATAATTTTGGACGTGATTGAGTTTTAGTTACCCTAGCCCACCCTGTCGCTACCCCTGCCCCAGCCCCGGGGGGTGACTGTAAACAGTGCAGCGTATAATTTACCAATTACTCGAACTGATCCCGCCTCGATTAAAACAATAATCGTTATAAAGCTGAAATTGGTAGACTGCAGAGTTAGCGGCAGAACGTGCTGACGTCGATGAAAATGCGGCAGTGATTCCCGAGAATTGAAATATCCGGAAATTATTTCCGGATATAGATGTACAGGCGAGGGGATAGACACTGGAAAAATTACGGGAATCAGACTTCAAAGACTCTATATAGAAATTTAGAGAAAGACTCGAAAAGATTTCAGACTTCAGGGGACTTCGTGGAATTTCGTGGCACTTTATGGGACTCATCAGACCAAATATTTTGAAATCTTCGCAGTAATTTTACATAAGAATTTACACAACTTCATGGGACTACAAAGCTTCAAAGGACTTCATGGGATTTGATAAAATTTTAGAAAACTTCATGAAACTTTATTAAACTATGCGAAACTTCATGAAACTTCGTAAGATGATACATCAACTTCTCATGGAAAGGGTGATACTTTTTATGCATGCATAATGATAGTTATGAAGTTCTCCATTATCCTATTCGAAAGAAGTTCAGCACGTTTGAGGAGTGTGAGGAAATCTGTGCACTGAA
Organism: Euura lappo; assembly: GCA_018257835.1. NCBI lineage: Eukaryota > Metazoa > Arthropoda > Insecta > Hymenoptera > Tenthredinidae > Euura > Euura lappo. Next base: position 37,584 of record JAEUYN010002275.1, read on the forward strand.
TTATGAAATAGTTCTTATTAACTCTGATTTCACAATTCTATATAGCATAGTCTTGGTCGTTTGGATTTTGTGAAGCGGATAACCCCCTCCGCACCCAGCAGCTATTATTTCATCTTGTACCTATATCCCGTCTCCTTAGAGCCGTGGAGGTTGATGTTAAGATTGAGGAGAGTTTCACTTATAACGGGATTAACAACGAAATCAAAGTAGCTGTTTGTCGATGGATTTTTTCCCTCGATCTAAGCTCCGGGTTCTAGGTAGGCTATATCTTATACTGCAGCGCAGAATCTCCTTAACCAATTATAATATCTCAGTGATTGGCTCTTAAGCCTCTTGAATCTTGATCATCGCGGGTTTACAAGGCCTCCCTTCGCTTCGCTTCACTTTACTTTGCTTTATGTACTTTAATTTACTTCATATTGTAGATGAGGATGGAAAGTACGATATAAGAACACCATGCCATCAATCACTGCAAATTTTTTTAACCTTTTGGAACACATTAAAAATACTTTGGAAGAGTTTTGGATAATCTTTGAAATTTGTATAAAATCGATAGAAACCTTTCTAGATTCCTCAAAATTATGACAAATATTTGTGAATATTAGTTTCCATCACGTGACAATAATTTCAGTTCTTTCAATCGATCATTGAAGTACTTGAAAACTTTCGAAATTCAATCCTGTACCTACTCATCTTTCTCTATTGACATATTCAAAAGTCCGTCGAGGTATCACCTATTTTTAAAACGTTTCTCGAATCTCAATTTTGAAACCGAAACCCTATATAAATTCTTTCAGAATCATCTACACAATCGTAATATCGTAGTTTGTATGATCAATCCCTCATATCTCAGAGTAGAATCGGGGATACGACAGAACCTCGTCTATTTGGCTGACTCAAAACCGAGTCACCTCAGCTATTTAACGAAAATAACCCCTCCCACCCTCTATTCCTAGTGCGACGCACCTAGTGCGCAGACGGATGCGCGAAATGATGCGCGCGCAGCTCACTGCGTCTTCACAAATGATCCTGCGAATGGTCGATGATACGAGTTGAGGGGGTTGAAACTTTTCAGGAATCCTAATTTCTGAAACCCTTATTTTTCAGTATCACGAGAATTCGGTATATGGGTGGGCAAAATATGTAGGAACTGCGGGTAGTTCGTATAAAGTAGTGCATTGGAGAGATTAGGGCAACCCCTGCCTTTCTTGCTATGTGGATAATCATAGATCACTGTCACACCTACTTATATGTATATGTGAATATAGGTAGGCGATGACGCGACGATAAATTGATACACATAGTCGGTTATCTCGTTTGATCGTATGTTCATAGTTTGTGTACATAGACAGATAGGTAGTACATAGAACGCAAAAAAGCAACGCATCACGGTATTTAGACAGTACATAAGGTAAAAAGAGCTACGCATGGTGTACAATGCGCTTATATACCTGTGGTTGCACATCTGTTGTGTTTTATGAACTCCGTTATGTACCCAGCCCCCGCACCGTATCATAATATATGATCATGATCGTGATTCGTGATTATCGCGATCATCGTCATAAAGTGTGTATCTCTTGGTGTACAAAATATCGAAATTATGCGAGAGAAATCATTTTTGTTCCCCTGAAGTTGTTGATTTCCAAGCAACAAAAATCCCTAATTCAGACGGAAAAATGATTGCTCCTACTAGAATTTTGAGCGTTGATTTTTCTTTTCTTTACTTGTTTGGTCGGAACATAGCAAACAAATATTATATAGACAAAGGAAGCGGTAAAATACGAAATTGATAATGATTATAGATCACATGTATGTTGTGCTGTGCCTAATAATCTATATTATACATAAAGCGTATGCCAATTTATGTACAATAGATTACAAGGTAACAACAGTCGGTGGTGAGTAAAAGGCGTGACTATAGGTTTTATACATTTTTTTTTCATTCTTATTTTTTTTACTTTCATACCCCGGCAGGAAATTAATCATAATCCCTTTTCCCTCCTCCCTTTTCCCACTTTTAGAGCTGAGCTCTTCCCTCGACACCCTCCCGACGCTAATGTTGAATGTATAGATTTTGTGTTATGTCTGATTGTTATTGAGGCTCTAAAAATATTCTCAATCGAATAGATCATCTCATTTCGATCTTCGCTCTTTCATGTTCCCAAATTTGACCAAGGATTCTCTGGCCCTGTGCGATGTATGATAACCTTGTTGTATTTCCGATATACATAATATTTATATGTATACACTTTTCAAACTCCTTATACGATTAATTTTGATTTTTGATCACACATCGGAAATGAAACGAAACAGCATTTACGAACGGGATGGTGCCTAAAAATCGTCGAAAAAGTTCATCGTACGTACAGCCGAGATTTGCCGCACCTAATCAAACAAGGGTAGTTATTTAGGACTGTGTAAAACATATGTATGACTGTATCTTTACGTCAGTCGGTGTGAGTCAGTCAGTCTAGAATAATAAGACTACAAGAAGAGGAGGAAACTGGAGTAAATAGAAAAAAGACGACGACGGAAATTCGAGTCCGCGAAAGGGTTGCGAGGGGTAAAGATTTTGGGAGGTCCGGAATTAACGAGGAAGAAGAAGAAGAAGAAATTCTCCAGTATCACATGGATAGAAAAGGAGGAAGTTGGTCCAGGTGGACTTTGTCTGTTTTTTTATTTCTCTTTTTACTCTTCTTTTTGTTGCTCTGTTATACCACCAATGCGGTATCTTCCAATTCCATTCTATTCTACATATTCTCAACGTAAGAAAAACAGATTGCATCTCATCTCGTCTCGTCTCAAGTCACTCGAGTATTTTTCAGTTTTCCAAACTGCAGACTGCAGTTCAGAAATGCGGATGAAAGACAAGAGTTCATTGGCTTAAGCTACGATGGTGGTCCTCTGCTCTCACAAAAAATATGTAACTAAGCTGAACTGAATTTTACCGAATTCTATATTCCGTTCTACGCTACCCCTGCATTGTCGGACGTATTACTTGACGCAGCGACTCCAATCTTTAATTGAATAAGAATTAGGTTTACTGATGACGTCAAAGACATTCAGACGTCGTACGCAGTAAATGATAAATCGAGGGCGATTTTCAGCCACTTCACAGTCGAATGACACATCCTACTTTTTGCCTGTTTTGCATGCATCAAACGCAAACTAGGAGATTTTTTTTTCTTCACGTACATATGCGTATATATACAACAAAATGTTACTTTTGATTCCACTTTTTATAGCCAGTACCTAATGTGAATATCATCAAAAACCTTGAAAGTTGAAGAACCCCGAATTCGCAACGAAGGTCCCTCTGAATTTTCAATTAGTTTCTGGTTTTGGGATTGATTACTTTAGTATGTTCCGGAATATTTTCAGTAGCATACCCTATACCTGCTGAAATTTTGAGTGTGACAAATTTCGTGCCTGAAGTTTTGAGAGAGTTTGGCTTCAGGATGTGACGAATATAATCTACTTTACAGTATACTCGCTCTAAAAACAACGACATTTTCGCGACACTATTTACAATCGCTATCGTAAAGGATATTAGAGCGTATGTTTCATAGCGTATTATATGAGCATATGAGGAGAGATAGACTGCAGGGTCTCCTGAAAATGTATCGAAATTGACAAGAAATTAGGGCACTCTGTTTCAAGCATAATTGCTGCTCATATCAGACTTGAGCAATAGTATATTGTGTGGCAGGGGCAGAAACTCCTTTCACATCTGTAAGGAAAGTGACTGTTTAGTTTTCAATGCCCACGACGGAAAAGTGAAGGAGATTCAACGCCATGTAACAAAAGTGGGCTAGGTTTCAGTAATAGAGTTTGTAGTAACAATACTACTACTCGCAGCGCTAGTGTCGCCAGTTATAGTGCCCCTGAAGAGCTGACGAACCGCATTGGATTGTTGTGAATGTCACGGTCGTCACGATGATTATAAAACATTCCACGTCATTTTAGCGCATGTGCGTTGTGACTACAACAGGCGACACCAGCGCGGCGAGCGACATTATCGGTACTACAAACTCGGTGGCCAAAATCCAGCCCACTTCACGTGTTCTTCCCTCTTCCTTCCTTCCTTCCTTCCTATTCACTCGACCTTAGCCTGCGATGCCCAAATCTCGAAAAATCGCGACTGCTCAGGTATCCGCTAAGTAGCACCTGGGGCGTGTATTCTAGCGTAGTATAGATATATTATATTGGCTACAATAAGCTGCACTAACGCCACGAGTGGCGAGAATTGGAACTGTAATGTTGAGGGTTTTCAGCCGCAGCCAACCCATGTATTTAGCAGGAAGTAAATACTCCTTCTCGTACCCTTCATAGTAATGCCTGTCGAGAGGTATATACTGGCGCATGCGCACTCGCGAACGTTATATTTTGCGCCCTAGGACGAAGTGTGACTGCGTGTAGAATATAAGATTCACGATGTGCGCGTGCGCCAACACTTCTCCGCGTCATTGGGCGGATATTGTACATCTCACGCCCGCTCTACAGGTACGGAAAGTCGAACTTTCCGTGTAGGTGCGACAAAAAACTTTTATTCAAATGTTGGAATAGCACAAATTCTATTTCACTTGATCTACTATCTTGACCAAGTGATCCCATTTATAAAGAGCTTTCAGGTTCGAACAAGATGGTATATTGTGCAACAAGTGCGGGAAGTTAGGAATCACCAACCCGCACGAGTTACACACACTATTTTTTGTGACACCTGTGTGAACTCGTGTGAAGACGCATCATTCGCCCTTCGTCTCCAGCTCGCCTCCAGGCTCTTGCTGTGGCGCCACACTTATCGTGCGGGCATTGCCACCTTTGCGCTCTTGTATCGAAATACATATACTTCGCGCACCCTCCACAGTGTACGAAATCGAACTTTCCATACAGGTGTTACAAAAAAGTAGTGAAGCAGTAACAATACATTTTCTTTTCAAATCGATTCTTGTTATGTGAATCCCATATGAAATTGCATCGTTCGAATTTCAAACGAATTGAATGACAAAAAGAAATTCAAAATAGAAAATCCTCATTGATAGGTATATCAACGCAAAGAGGAACAAAAAACAGCTCATTGTCAGTCAGATTAAATGGAAACTCTTTTCTTTTATTCGTCACTCACCCAACGACTTCTTGAAGGCGACTGTGAAGCAGAGGTTTGTCTGGTAGGGCTGTAACAACCTCGTGTACAAAAAGACTTGAGAGAAGCTGCATCGCGGCAGTAGCCACTGGTCCACTTCCCGTGTTATGATTATTGTTCGATTCTTGGTGATTTGGAATCGTGTGAGAATTGTCAGATCCAGTAGCTGCCTGTAACAATAATCATTTTAATCATCAGTTTTCTTTCATTTTATTTATTTAGGCAAAAATTTGATCGATTCTGAAAACAGTCCACAACTATACCTATATATCTCGAATCAATTTTTCCGAAATCAATCTTCCGAGTGTTCGTAAAAAAAAAATACTTGAAGTTCGTCAATTTTTTCAAAAACGTCTTTGAAGACAAACTTTTCACAATTACATGCAGAACATAATAAAACATGGAAACGGAAAAATGAATAAATTTTTCATAGTAGAAGAACGAAAAAATGAAATCTGTGGAAACATCTGGTGGGCTCTGTCGAATTTAATCTATGATGATGATGAAAGATGTCAATTTTTTTATACGATTGAAAGAATGTATGTACAAAATAATCGTATAACAGTTCAACAAATGGCATTTACTGTGGGTCATCAATAATAATTTTTTCTCCTAGTCATATGATCAACATTCGCCGAAAATATATTCTTTTTTTTTCTACTGTAAACTGAAAATTCACGAATTCATTCAGAATCGAAATTGGATTCAGGAATTGAAACATTTTGCATCGATGGGGGAAAAAAGCATTCTGAAAATGGGAAACTGGACTAATTCGGCTATAAAGAAAGGGATAGATAAATGTACAATAAAAAATGGCCATAGGGTTTGTCTTCGTTTTTCGGTCTTCTTCAGTCTACAATACCGTAAAAAAAAGTGGAGATACATTCGTCTTTACGCCTAATGGTCGAGCAATCTAGCAAATAGTAACACAGACACAAAAAGAACGACTTTTATTATCTAGTTTACCAACGGGTCCGTAAGGAAAAGCAAGCCGTGGACAGATTGGTAGATGGAATCCCCCGTACGTCGAACGTTATTTATTTCCTTTCCACTTTTTACTTTCCCTAGTCTTTACGGTATCCAAAACCCTGCATGTTATACGCTTGACGGAGTAGGACCGCAGTTTAGTTTAGTTTAGTTTAGTTTAGTTGATTTAGTTTACAGAAGGAAATCAACCTTATAACCATAAAAGAGAGACAAGAGAGAAACACGGGGTCAGGGCAAAATTGAATCTCTGACGACCGGATCTAAGCCCTTATATGAGATCCTAACGCATGCAGTGATACTGAAGACTGTGATCTTCGTCCGAGAAGATTAAATCCACTTTCCTTGAATTGGTAAACGGTCTCGGCATGAAAATAAATCGTTAGATAGAATTCTGTATCAGACGATGAATTCGAAATTCTAGAATATTTCGATGCTATTCCTCGGGAATGAAATCTTGAAATTAGTTTTATTGGATTTTGGAATCAGATCTTGTCAAGAAGTGATGTGACTAAGACTGCCAGGGCCGGCATTCCACTTTTGACTCTGGGTAAAAAATGCCAAGTGGCACCATATGAGTGGTGAAATATCGCAGTCTTGACCTGAATTTGAATTTGAATTCTTCATGCCGTTATTTGTACTATAAACTTCGGGCCAGAAGGCATAATTCTGACCACCTTGAGCGCTGGCGTCGTTTTGCCTACTTGAACCCAACTCGAACTGCGCATAACGACTAGACCAACGTAGGCATTATTTAGCTGCTTGTTTCTGCGCCCCAAAAAGATAGGACAATCACTTCAAAAGTTCATGATGGACAGTATAAGGAGTAAAAAAAAATTTCTGACTCTTCCCTGACTTTTCCTAACCAAATTGAAATTTGTTCTTGTCTGAAATTCGAAAGAATTTAGCGCGTATTCAAGTATGTGATAAATAATGCTCTGAATCAATGGTGGAAGAAAGTGATTTTTCAGAATACCGTTTTATCTATAATTTATACAAATTTTGCTACTACTTCCATTGATTAACATTCCCACGCGTGGAAGAAGATAAAATTGCTGGAGATCTTTTATTCTGTCTTGTTTTGTATCGTCATAAAATTTCTTGACTTTCCCCCTGACCATTTTTCGGATTTTCTGACTTTTCCCTGACCAGTGGCCGCCATGATTGATTGGGCAATCTCGCCAAAAATCCAACGAATGGACGTCAATTTCGGTTCAATTAAAAGTGCCACGCACATATAACCCATTGACATGTTACGAACTTTCGTCAAGGAAATTTGAAATTAGAATTTTATGAAGAGCAAACATTGGGAGAGATAAACAACGAGAAAAATCGCAAAATATGAGTTTTGCTTTTTATTCTCTGAAACTCAGAGCCTCGAAAAACGTGATCGTAGGCGTTCTTCTGGTGCTGGGAAAGTTCGAAACCTTGCTAAAATGAAACAGAGCTTGATAGCCAAAGACCGAGACACGCGTTTCCAAATATTTCTTTTTATCTTCGGATTGGTTGTCCTTGCGGTTTGAGGCCCAAAAGAAAGTAGTCAAAAGCTCATTCAGTTCTGCCAGACTTGGCGATGTCAGTTAAATCTTTCCCTCCTCTCTATTTCTCTTTTTTTCTTTCTTATAACTATAAAGCAGGCGTGCTGCTTCTGTGCGTGTCTCCTCTCTCCACTCTTTTCCTCTAGTCTCTAGCCTCCACTATAGAGTTACGGTGTTATTTGTGTGACGTCACTAAAAGCTCTCTCGCCGCTAATGCATTTGCGGAACGCGACGCCCCAGCCCCTTTAGGGGTGTGGGACGAGAGGAGAATGAAACGACACGAAAAATAAAAAGAAAAAGGGAACTCGAGAGAGAGAAAAAGTGAAGAGAATCGTTATTCGGATTGTAAATGATACGGATAAATAATTAATCCAACGAGCATTCAGCGTGTAAAAACGAAGAATAAGAATTTGTCATTTTTCTTTCACTTGCTCTCGTTTTATTTTCATTTTTTTCTTCTTTGCAAATCCACAACGTCGGATATCATAAAGAAGAGGCGCTCTGCGTGTGTCTGTGTCTGTGGGCTTCTGATAAAAATCTAGCCTCTGAAATCCCCGCGGTTTAATCCTTATTTTGACAGGGTTGACATATCCGACGGTCCGACGGTTCCTGACTTTTACATGCATCTACGCCTACACCGCGGTGGATTTTCATTATTATATTCTGAACACTGCTATAATAGTGAGCCAGAGCGGATTTCGAAAAAATCTCAACAAATTCCTCCATCAAGAATGATTTTTATTCTCTGCTCAGGTTTGAATTTTGTTTGAAAGTTGATCGTTTCTTATTATTTTGCTTCACTCGGCAAGAGAGAAAAAATTTGTTGTTAAACTAATGAAAAAAAACTTGTTTCTTGAAATAAAAGCTTCACGCAAAAATTGAGTGGAAACAAATTAAACGTTTATTTTGTTAAAAATATTGAAAACGCAAACATAGAGATTCGACTATATATTCGTGTATCAAGAAGCGCTAAAGTTGAAAGTGTTTTTTTTTTTCTCGAGGTGAGACTTTATCTCAATTCTGAAAAACACATCGGCTCACGTCATATCAGAGTTTAGCAATTAAATCAGTAGCTAAAAAATTTCTGCGGACTTGAATAGACTGACGTTCCAATTATTCACAGTAGAAAGAAAGAAAAAAAAAACAAGTAGCGAATGGAGCAACCGATAGATTAACTTCTTCGTATTTAATCTCATTTTGTCTTTGTCATTTTTTTTTGTCTCTATTTTTATTCTAATCGTTCTTAAGCCACAAGTACAAGAGTCGGGAGAGAGAGTTGCGTGCGGTCATCGAGCATTTGGGCCTTCTTTGGCTCGCTACTCGACTCTGCTTTAATCCTTGCATTATTATTTTATAATCTTTTGACATGAGCTCGGGGTCTGAGTCTCGGTCTCGATATCCCCGAGCCGAGTCAATCAATTCTTGGTCTTGCTCAACAAACGCGTAACGCGTAAGGCGTAACGAATTAGGAATATGAATTAATTCCACACTCTTTATCCTAATATCAATCTATATATCTATCTATACGTCTATCTATACCGAACAGGAACTAGTTCGGCTTCTATGACTCTTAAGTCGCGATTATTGAATATTATACTTCTATCTTCATTCTTTTGTTTGATTCTTTGATCCTTCTTCGTACGAACGAAGAAAATACTGTGTGTACTTTTTTCAGAGGGGAAAAGTAATTATATTCACAACTCGATAAGTTTGTGAATTATTTCTCATTCATATAAATTGCAGACAATCGAATGAATTAATTAACAAAATATTTATCAAGTCCCTGGTATTTCAATTTTTGTTTTAATCTCTACTCTTATCTTTAATCTGTTCTACAAACAAATGTCAGAAATAATTTCCGCAGAACACTGATTTGACTAAACTGACAAAAAGAATTTCAATTGAATAAATTAATCTGATTTAATTGACGTAATCTTGTATTAGTTTCCCCTCGTTTTCGTCATTATGTTACTTTTTATTCATACAATTCTTCAAAATGATTCTTTACATCATTTCAATTTATTCCAATTCATCTTTCTTATTTTCTTGTTGGTTCACTTCGTGTATACGACAATTATTTTCTAACACATTATCACTTTCTTGCTTTTAGATAACGCCGAAATTCAAATTCAAATTCGCGAGAGAAAAACCTAGATCCACTCCGTCAGGTGCCATCTAGCGGATTCCTGGGGCTCATACCAGTCGGTAACTTACCTGAGAATTGAATCAATATTCCTTCTCCGTCGATAAAGGAGAAAACTTGAAATGAACCCTGCTCTACCGACTCGCGATATACAACGCGCGGTGATATTTGAATCCAAAATCGACGTTTTTATTTAATCATACATATCTATTAATTATCATTGTTATCGTTATTTACTTTGTAATTATTCGTGCAAAATGGAAACATCGACGGAATTGGACGGTAAAAGACGGTCCAATCATTCAAAAAACGTTCCAACCGGCCCCGATTATCATCATTGTTATCATTGAAATCTTGAGTCAACGCTTGAATCAATTCGATTTGTTATTTTTGTATTCCTATTGATTCTGTGTTTTCAGTTATCGTATTTTCATTTATCTCTTCAATCTGTCTCAAGGAAAAGAATTACAAGCTACTTCATGATGGGAACTAGACAGTAAATATCTGGTAGTAAAGAAAAATTCCAAGAAATGGTCAAGAAATTTTTTACATTGGTCAATTGAAATCAGTAGAAAATCAATCCGTTCGTTAATTAATTCTGTGCCCTATTGAAGAAAAAAAAAAGATATCGCATTGCCATTGAATAAATTATCGACATTCTCCGAATGTTCTTAGTTATCGCTGTAGAAATAGAATAGATGAAATTATCATTTCTATACATCTGTCACTCACCTCTAATCTTTGTAGAAGCAGATCGAGAATAACGAGGATCTTGTTGCCTAGTAAAACAGCTTCTATGTTACCAAGATGCCTGTGTACTGCTGCCTTGTAGATCTTACAAATCGACACGATGCTCCTGAAAAGAGAATAAAAAAACCAATCAGAATATCAAAATTAAAACCCCTTGATACAATATTTGTAAAAAAAAAAAAAATTATTGCATCTTCATTCGGAGATTTTACAGATTAATTATCGATTTATACTGAAAGAAATAAAAGATGAAAGAAAGAAATGAGATAAAAAGTACAATTTTCTTGATAAATATTTGGGAGTTTTTCAGTTCTAATCTAAGTAAATGACTCACTTGTTTGGAAGATAATGCGTCGTGTTTTGAACATTCAATCCCAAATTCAGGAGATTGGTCAACGTCGTAAAACCGTTCAACGAGTTGAAAGCATCCTGGTCCGAAGCGCACTGAAAAATAATCAAATAAAACCAAGTTTTGATCAATCGTTACTGGATTAATAACATTTTTATATATCCTAAACCGAATTTAAATCGGTTAGAAAGCAAAATCTAAAGAGACTAACGTATTTGTTGAAAGCCCTTGAAATCTCTCCGACGCATCTTTCAAGTCCGGCTATAGCGACGCTGGGCCAAGTAGTTTTGCCATGATTATTGCAGAGTCTGTCGAGTTCCTTGAGATTTCTCCTGAACTTTGCCTTGTTCGAAGATTCGACGTTCCCGTTGATCTGAACGGCTCCGTCTTTGCTCTGAGCCTCTTCCCACTCTTGCCCTCTGGCTGCGATTCTCTGCTTCATCTTTCTGCACCTCCGCTTCAATGCCTTCTGCTTCTCTTTTGCCACTTTGCTGTCCGAAGCACTGTTGCTGCTCAGAGATGATTGAGGAACGTCTCGTATTTGTGAGATGTTGAATCGCTGCATCTCGTCACGCTGAGGCTCACGACCGTCGTGGAACTTTCGGACGGCTTCCAAGTGACCCTTACTCTTCAAGTGACTCAACAACTGCACTTCGTTGATTATCTGAAATGTATACATTTTGAGATTGCATGATTTTGAATTTTGTGAATTTTGAACAAATTTTATACCCTTGAAGACAAGTTTTTCGATTTTTTTAACAGAATTTTTCCGCTTTTAAACATTTTTTCATATTGTTCGAACAATGTTTTTCATTATGGACGAGTTAAACAATTTTTACTCCAATTCCTTATATTTCAAGACAAGTTTTTCAGTTTTTTGACCGAATTTCCGATTTTTTTTAGATTCTTTTGAACATCTTAAATCTTTTTTTGTTCTTTCTAGCAACTTGATATAAATTTCGCATTTGAAAAAAGAAATTCTTCAGATTTTGATCAGAATTTCCAATTTTAAGCCGATTTTTTTCCCCCCAGCTTTTGGATTGTAGGTATTTTCGTTTTTTCTCTGCATATTCAATACAATTTTTTTTTCTCCAAATTATAAGATATCCAAGGCTTTTTAACAACTTTTGCACAGATTTAAGTACTTTGAAATTTCGTTTCAATCTTTTAAATACAGGTTTTATACTTTTTCACACAAATATTGTCATTTTTAACTGCAATTTTGGAATTTATGAGTTCTTTCCTCAATTTCTTACACATCTAAAATCCTTTCTTTGCCTAATCATATACAGAAATGTCTCCAAATCGACTTTTAAACTAATTTTGTCATTTAGAGCCTCCCTTACCATAGCGACACACAAAGAACACTGTTTGGGTGTCGGATAGGACTTCAGAGTGGGCGGAACCTCTTCGCACCTCAGTATAGAAGACTCCACAGCCCTTTGCCTGATGTGTTCGATATTTTCCCCGTGTCTCCTAGCCGACTCTTGCTGCTTATGAGCGATCTTCTTCTGCAATTCTTCTTGATTCGCTAACTGGGCCGCGTGAAGAGCTGAGAGTCGCTCTTCGCGATCTCTCGCCTTCTCTCTCGCCAGTTCCTAAAAATCAATCACAATTTCGATCAGTTTTCGATTGTTATTTGGTTTAAATTTCACCTAGATTCTCACCTGCCGCTCTTTTTCCCTTTCCAGCTGCATTTTTCCCACTCGTTCCTCCCGCTCTCGACGCATTTGCCGCATTCGTTGTATTCGCAATTGTCTCTCCACCTCTAAAGCTCGTCGCCTTTCCTCGGCTGCCGCTTCTTTGGCGGCTTTTTCTTCCTGCCTTCGCTGTCGCTCCTCTTGGATGCCCTGGAAGTGGAAATTTTTTTATTAGCAAAAACGCTCAATAGGTTTTTTGGACTCAAAAGGCAACCGATTTGGATTTTCGGATGTGTAGTATTTGAGATTTCGAGATTGAAAAAATTCTCAAAAGTACCCAAACGATCAAGTCATTCTGTTTTCAGCACAAAATTAGTGCTTCTTGGTAAACTCTAGGCGATTTGGAGACTAAAAACGTTCTAGAGGAGACTGAAAAAGTACAAAAAATGTGTTTCTGAAGTTAAATCCGCCTTTTTTCTCTAGTCCCAACAATTTCAGGTCGCTAAAGAACCTGTAGAGTACGAAAAAGTACAGAGAAACTACTTCTTAGTTGTTATCTTACTGATAGACACTTCCGACTTCAGTTTCACAGCATCGGTATAAAATTACCTGAAGCCGTTCTTCCTGTTCTTGACAAAGCGCCATAAAATCGTGTCTCTTGTTCTGTGCTTCAAGTTCATTGATAAACGCAATTTCCTTAAGTTTCGAGTCTTCGTCATGAGCTTTCCTGACTATCTCTAGTAGATGTTGCGTACGATTTTCCTCCGCCCTCTTAAGTTTGGTCTCCATCCTGATTCTCTTGTCCTCTATAAGCTGATTCTTGGCACTTTTTACGTCCTCAACTTTGTTCAGAAGCTCTCTGAGCCGCTGAGACTTTTCCATCAACAAAATCTGTCGTTTTCTCTGAGCGCAGGCCTGCTTAGCTTGGTAACGACGCAGCGTCTCTGGCAAAGAACGCTTTCTCGATGGCGAAGACAACTTCTGATGCAACTCCAGAGCTCTGCCCGGATGACGTGCAACCAAAGCCTGAAGCTGAGCCAGAGTGTCCACCCTCTCGGCCCACGACATTCCTTCCAACATGTTTTCGTACCTTTGCGTAACGAAAAAAGGAAAAAATAATTAGATAAGAGTGTTGAGGATTGGAAAAGTGACGATGCAATGATTCGTTAGCCATAGAATGATGAGATAATAATTTTGCATGATTTAAAAAAAAAAAAAACTGCAAACTGATTACAGGAACTTAAAAAACTAATTTCAATGGCTGAAGATGACAAATTTGATGATCGATTCACGAAAAATGTGATTAACTATTATTTGGCAAAAAATAATTTTGTATTACATTATTTTATATGAATACCGAATGTGGCTGTAAATGATAATTCAATCAATTTTTTAATTGATGACGAACCGATTGTATAAGCAAATTTAATCACTATGAATTAATGTTTTGTTACTAAAATTATTCTGAAATTAATATTTCGGTATTAAAACGACCGAACGATCAATTACTGTAAATGAAAAGATGGAAAAAGTATTTTCTGTGTTTGAAAACGATTAGAAAATAACTTTTATTGAATGCTGATTCAATTTTTCATCAATGAAACGATTGAACTATCAATTTCACGATAAATGAACGATGGAAAAACTGCATTTTCATGGCTATGAATGATCAGAGAATCTTTTTTTTTCGTCAATGTCATGATGGAATCATCAATTTTTACTATAAAAAAAATGATTCGATGGATCTAATTCATTCCCAAAATAATTTAAAAAAACTTGATAATAATGGTCCTAAAATCAGAGTCTATGAATAAAATTATTAAAACGATTGAATAATAATTTTTACCGATCCTCAAGACTGATATCGTCAACAGAATCGTCCAATTGTTCGAGAGCCTCGTCCCCCTCAGTTTCGAGTACAGTTTCTCCGTCAGTCTCATCAGTTTCCGTATCCACATCGATTTCCGTAGACTCAAGTTCCTGTATCTGTCTCTGGAGCGAAGCTTCTTCGTCCGAGAGCTGCTTAGATCTCTGAGAATCCGCCTCCTCCCTCTTCTGCTCCTCTTCAAGAATCACGCGCTCTCTCTCCGCCTGTGCTTCGACAAACTGCTGAATCCTTCTCTCCAACAGCTCCGCTTCGTTCTTGAATATCGCAGCGATAACAGAAGTAGAGTTGCTCTCGCTCTTGTCGCTCTCTGAGTTGGTGAACGTTTTCCTGTCCCAGTAGCTCGCCTCTTGGCTCGCTCTACCGGATTCTCTCTCCCTCGCCGATCTGCTCTCAACTTCATTGATGACACCCTTTCCGCCTGACCGCTTCTTCCCTCTCTGAACCCCGTCCGGATTGACGCAGCTTTTTTTACTTCTCTCCAGAGTCGGGCTCTCGATCGACAAAGCTGGCAAAGAAACCGCCGTACTCGGCTTGTGGAAACGCGTCGCCATGTTCAAATTGTGCGTGCTACCTCGACGATAGCGACTTCGGACTGTCTGCCAGCCGTCCCCCTCGTCTCTGGGCTTTGACGTTTGTTTCGATAAAACCTCAACGGAGCCACTGAGGTCCCTCGCCTCCTGTGTCTGCAAGGTTTAAGCATTGTTAGTTCGAGGATTCTGCTATAGAGTCTCAATTTATACTCACGCTGGTCGCCAAAGCTGGCTGAAGCCTTCTCCGCACGATAACGGAGGTCCCAGGTCTGGCGCGAGTCACATTAGAAGCTCCCTTCATGCATATCGACGTCTTGCTTCGAACTATCTTTGGAGTTTCGGCTAAATTCTGACTCGCGCTAGCGCTGGAGGGTCTCATTCTCGAAACAGTTGCGTAGGCAGGCTTTACAGGTTTGGTAGGCTTTGCCAGAGCCTTGTTTTTCGGAACAATCTTCCCTTCAGAGCTTTCGGACTTTGCTATCGGATCCTTTGCCTCCTTCCGGCTACTTTTCTGCTCCGAAAGTCTCTCCGCTCCGTTCCGCAGACCTGGCGGATTCTCTTCCCCGTTTTTCTGTTCATCGTCGGCAATTTTATCCCCTTTAGTCTCTCCGTCGTTCGTTTTTTTCACCTCGGCTTCCTGAGGCCCTGGAAATTCCTCCGATGATTTGGATTTTACGACTTTGGGCTTAGCCGCAGCCTTCGGAGGGGAGGGTTTCGCCCTGTTTTCAATAACCGTATGATTTTCCGTTGGACTTTTGCAGGACCCTGTGGGGCTCATTCTCTGTATTGGACTGACAGACTTCTGCGTGGCCGAAGAACCCCAGGCCCTTCCTGGAGAAGTTTTTCTAACTTCCCAAGCCAGAGGAACGCGTCTGAGCGGAGGCTGAGTACTCTCGTAGGCCCATTTTACTTTGAACCATTCTATCAGGTTGTGGAAGTCTCGCGTGTAATTTTCGAGGACTAGTATCACCTCCTTGCACTCTGATATGCTCTCGTCCTCTTCGCATGTCTGGTAAATACCGTCCACGGCTCGCTGAAGATTCCCGAAGAGGAAGGCCCAGTATCTAGCTTGCAGTTCTGTAAGTAATAAGCACACGAGTGAGGAAATTTCTAATCTTCCTTTGTTCTCATGAAAAAGTTGGAAAAGTTACGTGGAGTCGATTCTAGTCGCACGATTATAAAGATGAAAAAAATATACCTCTATATAATTTTGAATCTGAAATTCTGTGATGTAAAATTGTAATTTTTTTCTCCGTTCAAGAGAATTTGAAACTCGAGTACAAGATTTCCTGAAATATACCAGACATTTTTTTCCTTGTGGATATATTGTACTTTTCTTTTCTTCATTTCTATTCATATGATTATTGAGCTGTAAAAATTTCGGAAGGTACTTGAAACGTTGAAAGGATTTTGTTTTTAGATTGAAATTTGTCGTTTTCAATAAATTTCGACAGTTTCAAGACGGACGAAAAGAAAAAAAATGAAGTTAACAAAAAGTACGAAGCGCTATAAAATAAAAATTGAGAAAATGCAGTTTCTGATCGGGAATTTTCAATTCTTTCTTCTTGTCTTCGATTGTTAAACATGAAAAGTACAAAAGGTATACAAAATTATGCAGAAATTCTGTTTCTGATCTAGAATTATTCTTTTTTGAAACGTTAAATAATTTTTTCAACAGAGGCGGTACTAAAAGGTTCTAAAACGGTAAATAAGTTCGAGTTCTAGACCGAAATTAGTTGTTTTTAGTCAATTTCAAACGGTTTCAAAGCTAAAGGTATTCTA
The DNA here is from genome assembly GCA_018257835.1 of Euura lappo. Lineage (NCBI taxonomy): Eukaryota > Metazoa > Arthropoda > Insecta > Hymenoptera > Tenthredinidae > Euura > Euura lappo. Next base: position 54,331 of record JAEUYN010002275.1, read on the forward strand.
AAAAGGTACTAAAATAGTCGAGACATTTTATCTTCGGTTTATGTAATAAATTTCTTTTCATTGTTGAATTTCTTGCAATCTTGAGACTATGAAAGTGAAAATGGATTTGAAGAACGTATGAAAAGTGTTCAAAAAGCACCGAAATTCTGTTTCTGGTCTGCGATGTGTCTTTTCTCGATATCTTGGACAATTTTAGGACTGAAAACATCCTGTCAGGTATTGAAATAGGTGAAGGAATTCTATTTCCAGTTTCAAATCATCAATTCATGAAACTTTATACGAATTCGAACTCGAAAACGGTACAAAAATTCTATTTTAGATATAACATCAGTCTTTTTCATCAAACTACGTCCGAATTTGAGACTAAAAGAGCACAAAATTAGTGTTTTTCAGGCAACTTCATACGATTTCAAGACTGGGAACATTCATAGAGCTTTTTCAGTCTAAAGAGACTTGAGATCATCCAGAAAGTACTAAAACAGTACACAAATTCCGTTTCTCATTTATTATCAGCTGTTGAATCGACGCTTTTGCCCCAAAGTTCCATCCTCTCTTTTACAAACCGGATTTTTTGTCCCTCCCAGTAGAAGCAGAGCGAACCCTGGTAGGCGGCTTCGACGATCTCTTACTCGGAGTGGGCTGCGATATCTTTGGAATGCTCGGAGGTTTTCTCGTCACTTTATCCACGCTGTTGCTGGCCACTGGCACGTTAAACGCGACCAGGTTACGAGCCGTCCGACCCTCTTCTTGGATCAGGAGCCTGACATCAGCCATTTTCTCATTCAAACCTGCGATTGGGGTTCGACAGAGCGAATTAAGTAGCGATTAGAACAGAATTTTCGATCATAGGTTAGGTTAAGTTAGGTTAGGAATTTCAAATCGCGATTTGATTTGTTCTTCGGACTTTTTGGTGATTATTACCGTTCAAATTCAGTGTTTATTGATCATATTCATGCAAATTAAATGCTTGATTAGGGTAAATTCAACCATGCCTGTGTTTCTGGCTGCGTGTTGTCAAGTTTGTTTTGATAAACAACCTCACGTTCCGACATTCTATACTCTCACTAATTGACAGGATCAATTTATCCAACGTGTATAAATACCTGGTTAATTATCAGAGATGATTGGCAACGGAGATTCGAAGACGAACGTGATAATTCAGTCATTTGAACGATCGCTCGTAAACATTAGCCCGACGATTATCATTCTACGTATTTACACGAGACGGTCATAAAAACTTTTGACGTTTCAAATCTGATTGTTATGATGCTTTTCTCGTGTCCTTTTTCCCTCTTCGAATTCAACTGTTTCTATTATGCGTCATTCTATCCTATCTTCGTTTCTTTAGTTCATTCGTTATGTAATTGTTTTGTATTCAAATTCCTCTATTATCGAAGTATGACAATATTGACAGTTGAAGAACGGTGGGAATGTGGGATCGACTGTCTTTTTTTTCTACTGCTTTAAAAAACAAAGGAGCCTCTCTGTCTCTCGGCCGTGGCTGGTCCTTCGTAATCACGCAGTCGGTAAGGCATGCGATAATCTGCTTTATCCGCGGACGGTAGATTTGGCTATTCTATAGGATGGCTCAAATAAGGTTCATTTCGTCAAATACAATCTGAATTCTGAATGCAGTCATATCCGACTTTTTTTCAACGCACTGGACGTTAGAAAATTAAACCTTCAATTTTATCATTTTATTTTTTCCCCAAAACGAGCTTGAGTACTCGATTTTTACCGACACTTAGATTTCTCCAAATATCTCAGCCCAGGGAACTAAATATCAAAAAATAGATTCTTAGCGGAATTCCACATGCAATTCTGAATAAATACGTGCGAAAATGTTTCAGTTTCACGCAAAAATGAAGAAATGGCATGAACATAGTAATTTCGTTGAGTTCGTGCCATTTCTTAAATCTGCATGAAACTGAAATATTTTTGCATTCATTTGTTCGAATTGCATGTAGAATCGCGCTAAGAATCTATTTTTTGGGAACTTAGTTCCGTGGGCTGAGATATATGAAGATATCTGAGTGTCGGTAAAAAAAATCGAGTACAGCACCCCCTTAATGTTTACGGGAAAAATAGCAGTCTCGAAAAATGTTTGACTCGACAATTTCAGAATTCACGAGGTTCCATAGCAGAAATGATCATTTTAGGTATCCGAATGATACGATTGTTCGAATTGGCATGAACTCTACGACATTACTGTTCATGCCATTTATTCATATTTGCGTGAATCTGAGATATTTTCGCATCTATTTGTTCGGAATTGCATGTAGAATTCCGCTCAGAATCTATTTTTCGGGATTATAATATCCGAGTGTCGGTAAAAATCGAGTACAACACCGCCTTAAGGTGAAATGAAAGTCATGTGACCTCGATATGATTTACACTTGGAATTTTCAAACGCTATTTTCTCTGCCAAAACACATTCGATTGATGTGAAATTGATATCAGTGACGTAGAAAAACTTAATGAAGGGCCTGCCAATCGTGGATTTTCGAATATCGAAAGACATAATCAGAATTTTGTGTAACAATATTGTTCTGTAACCCAAGGAGGTGCTGCCCCTCGTGGAGAGAGGCAGCACTTCCTTGGATTACAGAACAATATTGTCAAAAAACTGTTATTACGTCTCGATCTTCGAAAATCCACGATTGGCAGGACCTTCGTTGAGTTTTTCTACGTCACTGATATCAATTTCACATCAATCGAATGTGTTTTGGCTGAGAAAATAGCGTTTTAAAATTCCAAGTGTAAATCATATCGAGGTCACGTGACTTTCATTTCATCTTAAGTCGTCTTGAAGTCGACGGCCGGTAAGTCAGGATATTCTACTTGACCGACAGAATAAATTACCGACACACTCATACATCGTTCACACCAGTAAAACAGTGCCAATGAGAAAAAGTAGGATGTATTATACAAATTATAATTAAAATCTACCTGGATAAAATGAATGTCAAGAACGAGCCGACAACATAATTTTGTCGTATCTGTTTGTTAACTTTTAGTCAAAATCTCATCCAAATAAACCGACGCTATCTGACTTCAGTAGTAAACCACATGGTGGCTCCACCTAGCCACTACGACATGAAGTGCGCCGGAGTTTAGTGGCTCTAAGGAGTTGAAGAAGTGAATATTGAAAAAAAGAAAAGAGTAGCGAACCTAAACGATCACCGAATAAAAAGACTGGAGAGACGGCGGGGACGGGATTTTAGATCGAGATACACGACCGAGGACGAGGAAAACTAGGATTATAACAGACATCGTTGTTAATTAACAATACAACTCATAATACAAAAAAGAGAAAAATAGGAGCTCAAATACTCCTCTTTGTATCGAACAAAACAAGCTGAACAAATCAATTGATAATAAAATTAATAGAAATAAACCGTGTGCGTGGTTCGCAAGAATTAATAAATCGGCATCGAAGAATATTAAATACGTGAAACAATAATTTATTGTGCATGAATAATACAATCATCGGGGTATAACAAACTGCCAACGTCGTTGCGGTCTACATCGTTGCGTTCTAACGCAGGTATGTATGTTACATACGTCAGTAGTAGATAGATACCGAACTACGAACAAGATTAACTCTCTACCACTTTCTCCACGTAATTATTATTCCATCTCACTCACTTATTCGATACAATACATGTAATCCTTTTGTCGCGCTTATTGGATATAAAGAAATCTCACAGATTCCAACGATCAAGAGCCGCGAGACTCGCGCGGTACCGGGGCGACAATTATAATTAACATAAAGGAACGTCTGTGTGTATCTACAGTGTCTCGAGCCTCTCGGTCTTTGTTTTTTATTCTCAAATTTAATTCGTCCACTCGCAGTATGGATTGTATACAGAACAAGAAAAAAAACAAAGTACAAACAAAAGAAACCCGGCAAGCGAGGTGAGGCAGAGAGACCAGAGAGGCGTAAAAAAAAGAAAGTAGAAATTTAGTTGTTAAAAATCGTGGCGAATTACTTGAGAAATGATCGAAGTGTTTAAAGTACATAAATCGAAATAGAAGCGGAGGCGAGGAAAAATAACCGTTCGTCGAAATACACACACACACAGATAGATACGGACAGACACATGGACGTTAAATCACTGCGAGTGTTTCTCTCGTCTCGACGTCGCTACCTACCTACGGGGTGACGCGGTCATAATCATAATTTCTTCGATTTTGTTTTTTCTCCGTATTTTTTTTTCACAATCGCACACAACAATCTGCGGAGTGTCTCCCACAAGGTCTGTGCACGCGTGTATCTTAATAGAAACAAAAGAGAATAAAGAAAATATTCCCCACGTATGTATGCGTCCGCAATGAAGCGATTAGATAGCCGCTTTACAATAGTTACTATCGTCAACACGTAGAAACAATGGTCAAACGCTCCCTTATCTCGCTTACTCTCATTCCTTTGTTTTTGAGTATTCAGTCGATAAAAAGCGGGCTGACCTAACCTAACATAAACTAACCTACAAGTTTGAAAGTCTCTCTCAATATTTTGTAGGTTATTTGTTCCAATATTTGAAAAACTGTTTTTTTTTCGTCTGCTTGTTTTAGGAGGAAAGATTGTTACCATTTTTTTAATTGCTTTCAGAATCTGCGTCGGGTGATTTTCTCGATCCCCGATATCACCGATCGTACGATAGCCGCGAATCCTTGGGAAGCTGCGAGGAAATAATAATAATGGCGGCGTTGCCACGGCGTATAATAAAGGAGACGCAGAGACTGATGCAGGAGCCAGTTCCTGGGATCAGCGCTGTACCAGACGATTCTAACGCTAGATATTTTCACGTGATTGTAACCGGTCCCGAGGACTCACCTTTTGAGGGCGGACTCTTTAAACTTGAGTTATTTTTACCTGAGGATTATCCAATGTCCGCACCCAAAGTTAGATTTATTACTAAAATATATCATCCAAATATAGACAGGTAAATATCAGACGGAATCGGGCTCGAGGTAGCGACCAGAGGGAGCAGCCGAAGGCGTGACGTCATGGAAACGACGCAGTCAGACAAGGGAATCAAAAGTCTGACGAGGTTGAAGCTCGTAACGGAACGGAATATCGAATTTTCAACTAGATAACAAGATTTGAGGGATTTATGAAGAGATTCGATGACGAAAATTCCGTTCTTTCGCACATAAATTCGAGATATCTTCGAGTTTTATTAGATATTGTAGATTATCTGGAGATTTTAGTGAATTTTATAATAATTTAGTAGGTTTTCAGCGATATATGATAAGATTTGATGACAAAGAATCAAGTTTTCTACATTGAGAAAAGAAAAAAAAATCAAATTCCCACGAGATTTTGATAAATTTGAGAGAATATTTCGTAATATTCATAGATTTTGAAAGCCTTAGTGAATTATCACAGGATTTGATTATGTTTCTATCATCAAATTTTGTTCCATTTGAATCCGCTTACGATAGTTGTTTTACAAATTCAAGTTCAAATACTAAAATGCACAACTTTTTCCAATCATCTCGTTCTAGCGTTACGAGCCTCAATCCCACAATCTTTACAATTTTACAAAAAGTTGGAACCAGTGACTTCAGCAAGTTTCGTCGATCACTCTGACCGCTACCTCAAGCTCCATAAGATTAATAACGGATATAGAATTGGTATAGAATTACTGCAGCGATTTTTGTTCTATTCGTCACTAATTAGGGAATCAATGTTTCCTCGCTTCACAGAAATTACTAATCGAATATGAATATTTAAACACACAAAAACAGAGTATCGATACAATAATATCTTTCTTTGCAGAGTTTTTGGAACAAAGACAAACCAAAAACTATTTTTTTTATCATCACAAAAATGAACTACAACTCTTTTCATCTTGATATGAGATGTGAAATTCGTACTATTCTGTTTTCCCAACAAACAAGAAAAAGAACGATGAAACAAGAACAGATAAAATATCTAAAAATTTGAAAATTCTGAAACGCTAGTTCTGAGAAACACTGTGGAAAAAACTTCCTTAGCTTTGGCTGTTACATGAATTACAAATTTTCTAACTAAAGTCAAGGAAAAAGGAACGAAAAAATTCAATAATCAATAAACTACGAGAAACTTGAATACTTTTTATTTTCATTCTGGCTTAAGTTACGTTAATTCATGTTTCGTACGATACCAATTCTATTTCCTCATTATTCGACGATTAAAAATGATACAGTTTCCATAAATGTTGACCGTTACGTTCCAGACTGGGTAGAATCTGCTTGGACATATTGAAAGACAAGTGGAGTCCGGCTCTGCAGATAAGAACGGTTCTATTATCGATACAGGCTTTACTAAGCGCACCAAATCCCGACGACCCACTGGCAAACGATGTCGCAGAATTATGGAAAGTCAACGAGGGAGAAGCGATACGTAATGCCAAAGAATGGACGCGCAGATACGCTATGGACAACTGATGATCTCAATCAAACATCCCATTAATCGTCCAACATAAGAAGAAAAACAGAAAAAAAATAATAATAATAATAACAAATCTTTTCGAATAAGGAGAGTCTGTCTGCCTCGCCTGACTGCTGTCTGAACAAAAATTACATCTCGTTGCTTTTATCCTCTTAGTTATTTTACCCCCCATGTTTCTTTCCAAAGTTTCCTGACTTTTAACGGAGGCAGAAAAAAAAACATGAAATTGGAAGCGCTGACCTCCTTCCCGCCGCTGACCGATTTCTGTTTCTCCTATTTTCATCGATTGAAATTCTAGAAATTTTCATGATTCCAGTACACAGAAGCAATTCGTTCTTCTATTTATGTTCCATACTTCTCTACTTTCACGCTTGATGAATATTTTCAGCCACGCAAGACAAGAGACACGTACTACTGTTATTTTTAATTTAATTACGCAAAATAGGAATAAAGTGAAGTAAAAAAAAAAAACACATGCTAAAAGGGAAAAAACAATATTTTGTTCGCTATCGAATACACAGAATGAATAAATGAATATAAAAACAGAAAAAAAAATTAATAAAAGTTTTTAAAAAGTTGTAAATCTGCCGAGGGTTTGATGAATTTATTAATTTATTAACAATCTCTGCTAGAATATATTTTTAAAAAATTCCACGGTTTCCGGAACACATCGGTTAGATAGATGAGTTTACTTAGGCGACGAATGAAACTGAACAAAGTAACAACAAGGCGACGGCAGAGGAGTTAGATATCTAATCAGAAATATAAAAATTGTAAATTAATAAGATTTGTAGGGTAGAGTTTGAGTTTAAATTTGCTGGATACAATCGTTGTCGTCAAATCATGTTTTCGCTACAGTTATATTCTAATAAAGAAAAATGGAAAATGGGAACTACGATACACATTTTTGAATTTGCAAGATAAGGCCAAGGATCCGATGTAGAATACTAAACGAAATCGAGAATCTAAACTGAAACAAATATGACAAAATAAATTTAATCAACTTCTCAAATCACATACAACGAAGTTTATATTGAAACTCGATAAAACAGAACCCAAGTTTTGAATTAAGACTGTGTCTCGCTTCTTATCGATGGGCACAGAATGTGATAAAACAAAACTTTGCTTCGGTTCGGTTCGGTTCTATTCGCTTTTGCACAGTGTGCGATGATCTTGAGTATCCAAACAGTAACAATTGGGACTCAGAAATTCACAGTAGCCGGTACAACGACGCTAAAACGCTGAGCAATGAACATTATTACACTGAATGAGAAAAGATAGCAGAGCTGTGATCGAAGGTCTCTAGGATCTAAAATCTGTAACTAAAAAAGAGGAAAGAGAGATAAGATAAGAAGAGGAAGGAGTAAAATGGATTATAATGAATCGATAATCCAACAGTCAAATATATCCAATCCAATATAAATCCAACAGAAAAAGACGATTTTATACGTTTCAATCATATTTTGCATTTTTTAAGATTAGAATCAGTCTATTTTTTTTCACTAGGGTGGATAAAAACGGATCAAGTCTTGCGCAAATTACCTTGAAGAGATTTTTGTTTTTTTTTGTTTTACGCGCTTGGCGAGAGACTCCGACGAGACTCTCTTGGCTACTTTGGAGAAAAATGAGTACAAGTTATAAGTAAATGGATGCAGTAATACAGACACACACACACACACATATGCTAAGATAGAGTGCTATTATTATATTTGTAACGATGATAATTATTGGTATAATCAGCATTATACCCACCCATTGTAAAACTACTACCTGCGTACACCTACCTATCTATTTTATTGTGTAATTATAATTATAATGATAATGATAAATAAAAAGATAGATTGTTTAAACAAATTATTGATTAAATTTTTTTTTCTTTTCTGTTGAAAAATTAATAGTATGAGCATAGCATGAATATAGGATAACGAAAAAATAAGAATTCTGATCGATAAATTCCATGATTTCGTGGCCGACTGTGACTCCTCCACGCTCTTGAGTTCTTGATCTTTGCTTCGGCGGCCGAAGTATGAAAAGATCCCTGCGCCGCGGGGTATAGAACATTCAATTTAGTATCGATCGATCAATTAAATTCCACATCGACTTTGAATTCAAAATTACAGTTTATTAAGGTTTTCTTTTTTCTTCTGTCTGTGTGTATTTTTTGTTCTTCATCTTTGTATGGACTAGTATAGTAATATTATAGTATAGTAATTATGACCATATACACATTCAATTTTTATAGCTCACTTAAATTTAATATAATAATATATAATATAATATTTATCCCCTAAACTTAATTACTTTAATCAATTTAATTATAATTTAATCATTACCCCTTCTTTACTTCATCGCATATCTTTCTTCTTTCTCATGTATTTCCAACTTACATGATGAACTCACACAAACGTTCAACGATAGAGAGGATTACCTAAGTCATGACCGATCTACAATTTCCTCTCTCGCTTCGAATTATCCTTACATTTTCACTCTTTTGTTTCTCAGTTCTGTATATCGTACTTAGAATTAATCAATCCTCGTCAATCATTTATCTATCGTATGAGTCATGACTCGGTCTCGTTAAGCTAACGCACTTTAAGCTCTAGAGGGTATCATTCAGAACTGGATTATCCTCATCTAGGTCTGCACGCACCGAGGCGAAGCGAATATTAAAAAAAAAAAAAACCACGCTGCTATTTGCTTCTGATTGAAAACCTTTGCTCTACCTCGCCTCCGCACGGACCTTTAAATTCTATTCATTCATCAATCGGTGGGAGATTACGTCCTCTTCTTCTAATCGCCGCGTCGCTATTGAGCTTAAACTGACCTCTTATCACTCCGCTTCTCTATAATATCTGACGCTCGTTAAACTCTAATTCGGAAATAAGAAATTAGGAAGAATTTATAATAATTATGAAGAATTCTGATCTACGTATTATCACAAAAAATCTTAGAGATATCTTCATTATAGCGGAATTTTTGAAGAGTAGATAAAAATAAAATGAAATGAGACTATATATTTTAGAATATGGTATACAGGCGACGAGTCTCGTTCTTTGACGAAGGAAAATCGTTATCGTCATGACAATATCACCTGAGCAAATCTCCGCTGCAAACTCGATTATAATTTTTCCACTTCTTTTCATCTTTCTCTATTCATTATTATAGAACATTTTCTACGTCTCTTTATTCGATCGAGATCGAGATCGAGACCCGGACGAGCGCTGTGCTAATATATTATCGAGCGGAGACCACAGTGAATAGAATTTCCAGTGTGATCTCCTCTTGAATTTGTATAGATATCAGGATACCGTATTAGATTTATGACACTAGCTAATAATAATAGTAATGATAATAACACTGTATTAAAAAATGTGGCTAGACACGATCAGTATCAGTCGTATAGATGGCTAGCGACATTCGCTGCTGCTGCTGCTGCTGCTGCTGAGTATTTGTAACAATATTTATTTTGTAATAATATAATGATGATAATTATACGATCTTTAATTGTACACAGTTACATAATTTATTTATACTTTTATTTCTTTATTTTGTAATAATTTCTTAAAATTAAATGACTAGATAAGATAGATAGATAGATAGATATTTTTCTCTTTGCTTTTTTCGTTATTTTTTTTTTTTTTTTTCGAATACGATTTAACAAATAATTTTCAGAGCCTCGTCTGCAGAGAGTAGAAAACAATTCTCGCACATATTTCTCAACTTCTTTTCTCAATTCATTTCCATTTCCATTTCCATTATCATTTTCTTTCAGCGTTTCGCGTCGGTTTGATCCCATAAGAAATTCACGGCGTGTTAATGTTTAATTATTAATTTTAGTATGATCATAATTATAATTATGTGTTATTTAAAAAGCTTATTCAAAATTGTTATTTATATTCTTTTCTTTCTTGTCGCGTAGTGTGTAGTTTAGTTTCATACCAAGCTTTAAGTGTAACGATAGATGGCAAAGGATACATAACGATATGAGATATAAGCTTTTTTTTCAACAGAAATTAGACAACAAATGAGGAGAAATGTAATATTAATATTATACACATTCAGCATAGAAAAACGAAAGAAAAATATATACGTATTATGTAATATCTATATATTATATTTATAGAGAGATTAGAAAAAACTTTAAACAAGAAGCGATTGATTATATAATTAATTGATTGATTTTCTTTTTTTTCTTTGAAATATATTCAAGAAAACAACAGCGTGATTAGTAGGTACCTATCTAGAAGAGCACACGGCTATTTAATTATTTAGTCGTTAGTCGTTAGTCGTAGTCATTTTTTTCTCTTATAATTTATATTTTTATGTTATAATTTATTATTATATTCTTAATATAAATTACACATGATAATTATATCGTTTTTTTTTTGTCATCTCGTCATGTATACGTGAAGCTTATTTATTTTTTTATTTTTCTTGTGTATATGTGTTATTTTATTTTATTTTTATTTGCCACACCACCTTTTGCCTCATCTCGTTTAAGAAAAATATTTATTTAAATTTAGAAGAAGAATTATAATATAAGAAGATTAATTTTATCAGTAGAGCCAAGCAGAAGAAGAAGAAGTGAATAATAACTTTTTTTTTCTGTTTCTGTTTCATATATTAATAATACCGATTATTTGTCTATATTGTCCAAAGTTTCTTCTTCTTCGAGTTTTCTTTCTTTTTCTTTTAGTTAATTATCTATAATGATTAATTTACAATCTTTGCTTCTTTCTTTTTTTTTTCAACTTCTCATTTCCTCTTTTTTTTCAGATGACTTAATAAACAAATTTCAAATTTCAATTCATAATCGACAAATATGAGATCAAGGATCTACGGGTCGCCCAGAAATGTTTTTTGGACCATAATAATGATTACTACCAATGGAAGAAACTTCAATATGTGATGAAAATTGATTTGACCAAAATCGAATAACATTTAAGATTAAGTTTCGCAGAATGAGCAACTCTAGGTCAAGTGATCATGAGAATCGAATGACGAAACAGAATAAATATGTATTTCTGAAAAATATTCTGATACTGAAGAAATTGAAAAATTATTGGCGAATTTTTCATCATAATTTTCAAAATCTTCGGAAATATAGGTGATTTAATTTTTCAAAATGTTGATTCGTTCCAATGTATCCACTATTATTGGCACAAAAACCATTGCTCAGGATTTTTGTTTCAAGTTTTTTCATTCTCATGTCATACGTTCTTGCATTTGAAAGAAAATTTTTGCATCGAATTTTCTGACAATAATATCATATTCAATCAATTATACGAAAGAGAATCTTCGTTTATCCTTCTTTTTTTAATCCTTCCGTCCGTTTTGCAACAGCACATGAAAATATAGATAAAAAAAGATTAATTGTGATTAGTGTAGAATCAGAATCGCGAATTTCTTTTTGATTTTGGATTATCGAGTTTTTGTCATGAACAATATTCTGGAATGTCTGTCTCGTACAATATTAAAGCGATATAATTATTTCATACTACTAAGAAGATGATTTTAATTGTCGTATCAAAAACAAGAACAAAAAAAGTCAGGATTAAAAATGAAACTCATAGATTATCATCTACAAAGACAATAATTGAATTTCCTTCTTTCTTTTTTCCAACTGAATTCGATGATAATTTTCCATTCGAATCCTTCTCTACATTTCAATAAAAATTCACATCTCACAGAGTACTACCAGCAATATTTTATCCCCCCCCCCCTTCCCTTTTTTTACTATTTAATATACAACTTTCTTTCATCCTCTCTGCCTTTTTCCCTTAATTAGTTAAATTAGTCCACCGCTCTTCTTTATCTATATTTATATCTAATATATACGATCGCAGTTAGCAGTTAAAAGACCTTTGTGCTATGTATAATGATGTGCATTGCATATCTCTTTATCTCACTCTATTCTCTCTTTCGATTTCATACCTTATCTCGTCTATCTTTCTTGGCGCATTCTAATTTCTCTCGTTTTCTTCATTTATCTTCACCTTATCAATTATAATTATGTATATCCAGTATTTTTTGTATTTAATGTTAATTTAATTTACCGTTTTTTTTTTTTTTCAAACAGTATAATATGTTTTCTTTCAATCATCCTTTTTTTTCCTTTACCTTATTTAATAAATTATACTAGATATTTATTATTAATTTATTCATCAATTATGATAGATTAAATATCATTACTATTTATTATTTACGTTTTCTCGTGTATTATTTTATTCATTAGCGAATAATACGCCGCTGCAGGCTAAAATTAGCGCAAAGCCGTCGTTCGATAATTCCTCTTCGTCGAAGAAAGCTGAAGCCGCCGTTGGGAGAAGCCGAAGATCGACTCGATTCTCTCCATCTTTTTTTTCTTTCAAGCACAGAAACAAAATTCTAGGGATTCAGATTCGATTATAGTCATGGTAATGGTAATTGTAATGGATGGCGGAACGGATGTATTGTCTGTTTCTTTCTTCCTAAGCAACGACATTCTCGCCGATGTTAATCGACGACTGTCTCGCCGGATTAAAGATGATCCGGCTTTTATATGTACACTGGAGATTCTTGCCCGGTTAATAGCCGGAACATCGATGTTGGCATCGTCTTCATCAGAATCTGGGAAAAGAAATCGGACCTTAAGATCACAAAAAGTTGGTTTTTGATACTAGAATTTGAGATTTAAGACATCAATTCTTGAGATATCTCTATAGTTCTATAGAATTTGATGAAATGTATTCCAGTTGATCCTCAAGTTTCATCAGTATCGTCGATCTATCAGAAAATATCTTCAAGATTTACAGTAAACTTTATACTCGCAGAATCGCATAATCGATTTCTTCTCACCTCTCCGACTGAAGTGGCCAAAAGATTGACAATTTTCTCATGAGGAACGGCGACGACGCTCTGATTATTGATCTCAATGATTCTGTGTCCGACTCTGACTCCTCCACGCTCCGCTATACCGCCCCTGAGCAGACTGCATATCACTCCGTTCTGGACGCTGAATCCGAGTTGATATTTGGTATCTGGTCTTTTGATCTTGACTTCGACTACCGGGGCGCATGGCACAACGGTCAATTTGACCACTGTCTGATTTTTCGAGTTCTTTATGTAAGTCTGACACATGGATAGCGGCAAGCCGACCAGCGACACTCCATTTATCGCTATTATCTGATCTCCGATATTGAGCTGGCCGCATCGCGCTGCTGCTCCGGCGGGCGCCAGGTTCGCTATCACAACCGTAGGCAGCATCGATCCCCAGCCAGACTCGACGATGACAACGCCAAGGATCTCGCCCTTTGCTTTGGGGACGACGACCTAGAAGAAAAATAGAGTTTAAGTGACCGAAGAGGGAAGAGACTCGAGGGGTTTTACCTCTTTCTGCATTTCCTTCTTCGCAAACATCTGCAATTCGTCGCCGAATATCTCCTGTGAATTCAGGACCTCCTGGTAGTCCATTTCCTTGACGAAACTGTGGTCTTCAATTCCGTTCGCCTTCAGGAATTCCATGTAAGCTACTTGAAAGGCCTGGCCTATGCTCTGCGCGATGAATTGTGCCTCCTCGCTCTCGAACACGTGGCAGATCATCTTCGGGGTCCGATTTATCTTCGGTGCCTCTTCCATCTCATGCGGGACAAACCTTCGTCGAGCCATAAGCACGACTAGATCCCCGATGTCCGCAATGTAGCTTATAGTCCTTAGAGCATGGTCCATCATTATCTCCTTTAGGTCCGTATTCAGGACCATTATCTTCTCCGTTGATATGAACAAATCGACTTCGGTACTGGGCTGCGTCTCTCCGTCGGGGGCCTGAGGGACGAAATAATTGAGCCGAGTTCGTCGAGTTGCCTAATAAACTAGACCTAGATACTCACCAACGCCTAGAATCGGGTATCGCAGATGATAAAGAGCAGCGTGTTATTAAAACGATGTAAAATTATTAATTGTATTAGATCGATGGATTTGTAGTTGTAGTAACAGAATACTGAAGAAGAAACACATCGTCGTGCATGATTGTAGTGATGATTAAATAACTGAAATAGATCGACGACGGAACGTCGAGGAGCGTTAAAAGTATGGAATATGTAATAACGGAAATGTGTTGAAACAAAAAAAAAAAAAAAAAGGTGAAACTGGGGCTAAGGGTCAGGCGGCGGACCTTTATCTTAGTAACAGCCTCCTCGACCATGTGTTTCTTGAGTCTTTTTCTGCGCTTTCGTCCCCCTTCCTCTTCCACCTCAACCGACCCAAGAAATTGCAGTCTGAAAACGGTGGTGGGCCCTGAGCCAGCGGTCGGCGGTACACCAGTTTCAGACTGTCCCGTACCACCTGCACCTTGGTTACTCGCAATGAGCTCTTCGCTAGAGTCGCATTCGTCATCGTCCAGGGTGCTTCCCTGGGAGGCAACACTGCATCGACCATAGGCATGCTGACCGCCATAGTTAACGAGCGTTGCCTGCATCGGGAGTGGACCGTCCTTGTTTTTTCATCGCCAAACAAACAAACAAACAAAGGCTTCTGCTAGTGACATTGCGCAACGCTCGTGTACCCCAACAAAAGAACAAAAAAATAGAAAAAAAAAAAATATATCAAGAAGACAAAAAGCCAGTATCGAAGGCTTTCGGGCATGTTCACAATTCTGGGAATATGGAGATAGCAAGCAAGCTGTCGGGTTGTTTCTCGGGATTCCAAATTATTTTTACCCATCGAATATATTCCAGGCAAAATTATATTATAGATAGTAAGAAAAAGCGCAGGCATAATCAAACGTAGCTTTCTTCGCCTTATCTGACGCGATTGTTAAAGAAAATTATAAAGCAAGATATACACAGACGGAGAAGTTTTACGTATATCATCTACGATTATCGGAAGAGAAGAGAAGAGCGAAAATAAACTGTTTTGCTGTATCTTTTTTTTTTTTCTTTTATGCTTAACGCACAACGAACGAACGCAAACGAAATTTAGACAGACAGACAGACAGACACTTTAAAAAAGTTACATTTAAAAGATTACATATACAGTGTTCGGTGGTGGTCGGGTGGTGGTGTTGGTGATGTGAGGAAGGGGGGCGCTACACTGAAACATCCAGGCCCTCTCTTTACAAAATATATGCATGTATATATATATATATAATATGTATATATATAAATATATATAGAAAGAAAGTTTGTTACAATTAGATTATTGATTATACAATGATAACAAGATATACAGGTATAGTTATTACTAATTACTAACATCTGCGGAGAAGAGAACGGAGTGGTAAACACTTCAAGGGATGTCCATACTCCAGCGTTACGTGACTGTAATATTTTTTTCTGCAAAGCATATACACTCTGTTGTTGTAGAAGTAAAAATTACACGCTTGCAGATAAAAACTCTTTTGAACGAGTTGCACAAAATCTTGAACGTTCTCTTCTCTGCATGTTTTTATCGACGCATAAGAAACTGCTGTCTGGTTCTATCGAACATAACTGTTACCAAACTGAAAGAAGCACTTGATATTACTCGACGCACCTTTATCCTCGACACAGCTTCCTCCGCTTGGCACATTCTCGTTGATTTTGTGGGTTGTCCTTCGCAGACTAGTTGCGTAGAGCCCAGGTATCTCGCTCTGAACAAAACTCCTTCGATCAGAACTGAGGGGTCCGCCAAAAGGCCTGAAATTGTTAAACAAAACCGCTATTCAAATTCGAATCAATTTTCTCAAATGTGAAGAATCTGAGTACCGCGATCAGAATCGGTATTGTATAAAATTAACAGAAAAATCAGGGAGAGACGGAGAAACTAATTTTACAGACTCGTTTTACGTACCGTCAAAGGAAGACGAGATCAGAGTCGTAGGATTTATCCGGGGTGGAGAAAGGCAGCGTTGAATAAGATTGTAAGAAAAATTATTTTGTTAGTGTTGATTAATCGTCAGGAGATAAAGGATGCATGGGCCTAGATGCTAGGAGACCTGTACATTTCCATATTGAACTACATTCTGGTTAAAAAAAAAAAATAATAAAAGTTACACGTGCTGAAGTTTTTTTAGTAAATCAGGAACGAGATAATTTCACATGCTCTGGTATTGCTAGAAGAAGAATAATCGATTCGACGGTACCTTCTTTGTTTCTGCTTTTCTTCTTCCCATCTTTATCCTGTAAAAGAAAACACGGCGAACGTTTATAAAGATTTTTTCAACTCATCTCGATGATGAGCTTCGGGAATTACGGTAGAACCTCGATCATACAAACTTATTCGGACAGTGTCGGTCAGATTATAGATCAACACTTGATGACGCAGCAATCAACATGTGAATGAATCTTTTTTCAGGGGGATTCCCCTTCAAATTCCCCTTCGTTTTACGTGAAGGATTGGATAATCGAGGTTCTACTGTATTCGATCTATTTTTTTCAGATTATAGTCTGTTTTCAATATATTAATATAGTACAAGACATTCCATGCGAATCGGATCATCACCTGACGCCTGCGTTTTTGATCTCGCATGCTAGCGTGTCTCGTTGTGAGATTCGCAAAGTTTGAAAGCTGTAAAACGACGCTAATATTGCCATGCGTGAAGGTAATAAAACAAAAGTGTAAAAATATCGTCGAAGCTAGTCGTTCGTCACTCTTTGAAATACAGTACGTAAGTAGATAATAAAAATACAGCAAACCGCATGCCAAGATGACGACTAAAAATTTTTCAATAACTATTCGGCGGATCTAGTTATCCGTTTTCAATATCGACGATCTATATTTTCCTCAATCATGCCATGACGCTGGTACCTACTCTACCCAGTTTCGTTCAGGGCTGTCGAAATATGGCATCGATACCATCTACGATTCCTTCGAAATAGTTCATTTGAAAAATTATGAAATGGAGGTGCAGAGAGCTCCAAAACGTCTAAAAAACTTCCGAACTATTCAAAAAGAAGAAATCGAAGTGTTTCGAAGCTGTAGCGAGTCTCGTTGCCACTAAATAATTGGGCGCACTTGATATAGAAATTTGACCAAGGTGCGTGACGATTTTCCTGACTTTTGAACAACCCTGACGGCTTGTTTTGCGATAGTAATTAACGATCGATTACAGAATCAGAAATAAGATCGTGCTCAGACTATTAGACATCAATCATCGTCCAGCGACCAGCTTAGAGTTGACTATGAACGACAATGCCTCAAGCTGATCGCCAAGTGAATAAAGCAGCAGCAATTTTCCAACAGCGTGATGATTAGGAATATAAACTACGCTTGGTAGTCGAACTATCGATGAACAGAAAGGGTAAATTCGTGCTTCGTTAAAGTAAAGAGTAGAATATAAAAAAAGTAAAACTGCGTAAAGATTATTTACATCAGGCTCAAGATTGATGTTTGAAAAAAGTCTAATCGAATGCATAAAGCAAAATAAAACGAGTCGTGTTGATAAAACGAAAATCTGTTGTTGACTAATTGAAGCACCTTTTTCACCTTGCCGCTTGATTCCTTGAGGCTGTTAGGAGGCGAGGGAGAATTTTTTTCCGAGCTTTTCTGCGGGCTTGATGGGTTTTGTGCGGGACTAGCAGCCTCGTGGTCGGGTGGCGATTGGGTGGCGGAAACCGAGGTCTGGGGATTCGGAGGGGGAGGAGAGACGGATACTGAAACGGAAGTCGACGGCAGGGGCTCTACGGAGCTAGACAACGCCTCTAGAGGAGCGACGCTCAACGTCTTAGCCTTCGGCGGACTCAGACTCTGTACTTTGGGATTGCCCGACTTTGTACTCATTGTCGGCAACATTGTCCTAGTCTTAGGCTTCCGCCACCCCTGCGTAACACCAATTATTTATACACAATTAAAATACAAAATTTCCCCATTCTCATTTTAAAATCAAGAGCGAAGCTCGGTGCTGAATCTCTCCACCGAATTACCTCCTCGATTTTTCAATCTTTGCTTCGCTTTACCTTATCGTCGTAGAAGCCTTGGTCGTCCGTTCTCTGCTGACCCAGGAGTCGATCAGTTTCTAAGTCTGTGTCCGCTTCTTCTTCGTCAACTGGCTCTTCCGCCTCCACGTCTCCGTCTTCTCCTACTCTCCGAGCTTCCGAATCTTCGCTGTTACTTTCCCCGCAGGCTCGCCGCCTGCCATCCAACATACTATCTTTTAGTTAGATGATCTTATGGCTGGATTGTTGACGAAGAACAGATTTCAGGGGCTGAAGTCTCCGTTCAGGAAATTTTGGAGCAAGTAGATTCAAGTTAAGAGAAATAATTTGAGGATGTTGAGATTTTTAGATCGATTCTCGGGGGGTCGGACCAAAATTAGGGGAATTTTAAGTATTTTACAAGATTGGATAGAATCGTATGAAATTTTATTCTATGCGATCCAATTTGGTGCCGAATTATACGAATTATCATTATTATCTCTTTCCACTTTGCCACTCAACATCCAAAAAGTATTTATCCCGACTCTAGAATCGACAAATCGTTTCAATATACCTCGGAATCCATATCGGACTAACGCTAGGTTCCTGCGTCTCTTCCGTAGGGGATTTAACAGGCAAAGTCTTTGTCCTCTGCAGCGCCATTCTAATATCTTTAATGGCAGCCTCTACTTCTCCAGTCTCCAAGTTCTCCTGCCGTCCCTGCGGCGCAGGAGGCGGCGGGGTTCCGAGAGGATCGAGTCCGTCGAGCTCGAGCTCGTTGCTCTCGTAACTAACATCCTTTCTCTCCATGGTAACGAACAAATCCGGCGAAGTGGCTTTGAGAGAGTGCAAAATATCTTTGGTCACGTTGAGACTACCCACGACGTCCTTTGCCTCGTTGTCTCCGCCCATCATCATGTCGTTCCTAGTCCTCTGGATTATCTCCCTTTCGATTTCGTTTATCTGCCGTTTCATCAGCATCACGGTGGGGTTGTTGTTGTCAGTGTCGCTCGCGTGGCCGCTAGACAGTCCGTCTTCCAGAACAGGCATGCTTGTGTATATTCTGAGGGAGTCGGAATTGTTTCCGAGGTCACCGACCGATCCTAGGAGTCCGCTGGCCGGCATCAACTCGTTGTCCATCATCATTAGAGACATCTCGCTGTCCAAGTCGCCGCAATTACTGTCGCAGTCCGTTGTCTCGGGGCTCAGAGTGAAGTTGCGAGAGTGGCCGACTTGCAGACCCACCTCGGTCTCGCCCAGGTCTTCGCTGCTGCCAGTTCCCACTGAGAGATCCAGGAAATTGTTCTCGTGCTCGACCGTCTGCAGGAGAGAAAAAATTGAAAAGGGTCAGTTTTAGCGGTTTTTGAAGAGTGAAAAATGATGATTTTTTTGGACTTTAGCTCATTTTAATCGAATTGTTCACTTTTTAAGCATATGTTTGAGAGTAGATTTTTAAATATATTTTTTTTCCAGATTTCTACTCAACTTGATTCATTCAATGTCAATATTTTTCCATTATACCCCGAAATTCTTTCAATTTCCATTATTCAAAAACTGAAAAATTCCATTTAGAAATTGGAACATATAAGAATCGTTTCTAGTCGATTAAAAAAAAGAAAAGAAAATGGTTTAGAACAAATTTCTAAGAATTCATTAGAGCTATTTTTCGATTTATGACTTCAATACACAAAAAAAATAGCTTTATGAAGATAGGAAATAATTTCTATCGGATTTTCAGAATTCTGAAAGAATTTCATAAATTCTATCATTTACTAAAACCCTCGATTGCTACAATTCTGTAAATTTCCATCAAATATCGTTCCGACTATCATTTAAAAGCCTCGAAAGTGTCTTTCAAAAGATTTTCTCGAGTTTCGAACCAATCCTATACATTTTTCTGCTCAAAACTTCAGGAATTCCTTAAAAACCGAAATATTTTTGCCGAAATTGAATCCGAATTTCGCTTTTTAGGGACTAGAAAACATCTTTCTTATACCGTCTGCTGATAATCTCTCTGTTTCTTTGGTGAAGCATGTATCAAGACTTCTTCCAGAGTTGGAGGGCCACTGGCAAGCCTTTGCCCAACGTAGGCGCTGCCGGCCTGCCTTCGAAGCTCGTAGTCGAGGTCCTGAAGAGAATTTTCGAAAAATTGAGTGAAATCCTACGTTTATAACGATCTAATTCTCAGAAACTCCCAAACAAAAGGTGTCGTACTTGAAAAGGTGAAGAATCTATATTGTTTTCCTTCTCTTCGGCGGGCGGAGGGCACTTGAAAAATTCCTCGAGTACTTTTCTGGTCTCTGAGAATTCGTATAAATAGTCAAAAGTCGATCCCCCGGGTGATACGAGGCTGGACAAGTTCTCGTTGGGCAGAACGGACGACTTCAAACAGTCGTCGTCCTCCTCTTCCTCCTCCTCGTTTTCCCCCTCTGGGGGTGGAGGCGTGGGGCAAGATGGCATCTCCTCGATTTCAGGGGGCGGAGAATCGGCCACCGGCGAGTCCACCGGCTCTGGGAGTTTCTCTTCCTTCTGTAAGACGATAATCAGCGAGATAAGTAAGAGAAATCGATCAAGAGTATGAAAAAGGGACAATTCTTGCCTCTTTCTGATTCGGAGTCGTCGGCAAGACTCTCTGGGGGAATCCTGGCCGGGGCGGTGCGTACATTGAGGGAGACGAAAGCAGAGTGGGGAGTCTGGAGTTTTCTCTGACTCCGTACCGCCTCGGACTCCCGGAATACTGGGCTATAGGAAGCTCCCCGATGACTCTAGCCACTTTGTGATTGTGCTCGGGGGGCGGAGATTCGGCCTCGCAATCACTGGCTGGCGTGACGACCTGATAGAATGAAGAATCTCTATGAATACGTTAAAGTTTGATCCTAAAAAGAGGAGATATTGCGCGAAAAGTTGGTACAAACGGGTTTTGGAAACTTTGAAAAGGCTTAGTTTTTTTTTAGGACTCCTGATTGTTTTCTAATCTAATTTGAGTAACGGTAATCAATTTCCGTTAGAGTTTTCCATCTAAAATTGGTATCAAAATTCAATTTGTAGTTTTTGCAAAGTTTTGAAAGTTTTTATCTAGTCTTGTTTCAATTGTACTAAAATTCTGTTGATTTGTAACAAAATTCGCTTACATTTCGTCCACTATTATATTTTTGAACTTTCATCGAATTTTGATTAAGAATCAGTAGAGTTCCAGTAAAATGAATGAAATTTAGTGTAAATTGACGATGTCATAAAAGCATCTGGTACAAATCAAAGAGATTAACTGGAATCCCCCTCAGATTCTCTAATTTTTTCATAAAATTGAACCAAAATGAACGAAATTCCCCATAAATTAAAAATATTCAACAAGATTCTGTTTCAAATCAACAAAAATAACGTTGAATCTTAAATTCTGTAAAAATTCTGTTCCAATCTCAACAAATTTTTTTCGACCCCCGCCCTGTCCTCCGCACCTTGAAAAAGTCTGAGGCATTTCTATGATAAGCAGGACTAGGCGTGCTCCCGACGCTAGAGCCGGGTGGCTCCGGGTGCATCCTGCCCCTGTGTGCGTCCTCAGTGTCAGCCTCCCCGAGACTCTCCTCCAAATTATTCCCCTGATTTCCAGGGCTTGAATTATTGGTTCCAAGATCGAGCCTGAGGCCCTGCCAGTTGTCGTCGATGTCGTCAAAAACGACGACTTCGCCGTCGCTGACGATCGCCATGCTGCTCCTGGCAGGCGTCGTGTGATTCGACTGATAATCGACTACGCAATTCTTGGGCAGACCATAGTTCAGGTCCGTTATACTCTTGGGGGTGTTGTTGTAGTCGATGTTATTGCTGTTCAGGATTGAGTCATAGCTAATTACTCGGCCCCCGCCGTTACCACGTTTCGGGGAATCGTAGTCCAGGATAGATTTAGCAGCAGCGTTTCTACGCACGGAGTGTACCTCCGACGAAAATACAGTCTCGGTTACTTCTCGGTTCGTTCGCTGTCTTCTCGCCTCTCCGCACCTGGAATTAAACAAACTCCGTTCTAGATTCGATTGCAAATTTTTCAATTTCCCTACGTTTATATTCGGTTTCAGACGTTTTTTTGCTGTTCATATGACATGATGATCTTAGCGAATTCTTGTGGTTGTTCAGTTATTGTCTTGTCGTAACGTTTCTCTTCTCTGGATTTTATTCTCATCGCTTTGAATTATATTTTCTGTTTCAATTGTTCTGATTGATCTTTCCTGTTGTTGTTGTGTTTCGATCATTTTTTATTAATTTTTTTTATTATCTTCTCATAAAAACGTATTTTCTTGCTTGTTTTGGTTTTTTCATCGATTCTCCTGACCATCTTTCTCTCCTTTACTCATTACTTGAGTAAAAAACTTTCCAGAACTCTTATTAATTTGCTTTTTCTCATTCACCTGCTCCGTAACTCCCAGACGCTCTGCCTGTTGGGAGATTTGTTATTCTTTTTCGTTCCACCGCCGGTGCTGTTTAGTTTGTTGTCCGTCTGGCAGTCATCGATCAGAGAGTTTGAGGCGGCCAAGAAACGCGGCTTGCGGGCAGCTACTTTGCCACGACTTTGAGAAAACACTTCTCTGCCGCCTGCTATCTCGATTATCCTAAAAGATAGAACGAAAATATGAGAATTAAAAGAAAGAAAAAGCGGCGATTTCAAAAGAATTCCTGGAATAAAATTCTTAAAATCTAGTCATTGATGAGAGTGAAAAGAGCGAAGAGGAGGAATTTTTGAAGAAAGAAATAATCGTGTCTTCGTACTCATTTTCATGGATGTATCGGAAAATCTAAGTATTTCATAGTTTGAAATCGAGTCAATATGTCAAATGAACTTTTCAATGTTTTTATCTTATTTTATTGATGAGGTTAAGACGCTTTTCCGAAAACTCCGAGTGTCTTGACTGAGGATACAGCGAATGATTGTGTCTGTGAACGATGTTTCACAATTTTGAGTCTCTCCGTTCGTTGGGTGACAATAAAAGATACGTACTGCAAGTATCATCCGTTGTTTACGTGTTTCTCCACTCGTCCACTGTTCACAGATTTGTATTTTCTTATCTAAATTCAAATCCGACCGATAGGATGTCCAACCTCTAACCTAACCTAACCTAATCTGAGTGAAGTTTTGAGGTTAAAAACCTAATTCATGGATAATATCGATCCGGTGATAAAAATAATTGAATTAATTTACTGGATTATTCATTTACTTCTTAAATCCATTATAAGGTGGTTGAATTCTACTAGAAACTAAAAACTAGATACGATATAGGAAAATAATATGTGCCGCAAGTGACAATCGGGAGTCGTGTGATTGAATACTGACTCGGTCGGTAAAACAGAGACGAAGAGATCTCTGCGGCTTTTTCAAAGACCTGATACAGCCGCGATGATGCTGTATTTTATTTGGACATAGATTGAATGAATGAATAAATTCGATGAATCAATATTCTAATATTGAATATCGATTGAATTCAACGAGGATATGAGAGCTATACAAGCTGTGACGGAAAATATGTGCCGAGAATGTCAATTGAGACTGATCATACGTATGAGATCGGACACACTGATAAGACAGAGACGATACTTGATTGTTA
Organism: Euura lappo; assembly: GCA_018257835.1. Classification (NCBI taxonomy): domain Eukaryota; kingdom Metazoa; phylum Arthropoda; class Insecta; order Hymenoptera; family Tenthredinidae; genus Euura; species Euura lappo. Next base: position 78,228 of record JAEUYN010002275.1, read on the forward strand.
ATGTTTTTGTCCTGTAACGTGAACGTAGTCGCAAGTATAAAAATGTTCAAATGATTAAATATTCAAATATGTATGTCCTAAATAGTCAACTTCCAGGTACTCCTCATTATTATCATAGCCACGATGATTATTATCGTTATTTTGAAAAAGTTTAGCGACTATTCTGGTACTAACGATGATAAGGTCACTGTTTTTTCTAATTTTCCACAGGCTAATCAACTCAAACCAGCGAAAGTATTCAAAATCATTGTAACATACGGTGATTTTTCCTCTATGGGGGTCGGTAGGTACGCCTGAACCAGGCAACCGAACGTACGCACCACACATAGGGTTGCCTGCTTCAGGCGCACCTACCGACCTGCGAGAGGAAAAATCACTGTATATTATACACTAGGGATAATGAAAATACACACAACAGAACAGACAAGGAGAAAAATACGTAAAAAGAATGTTCGTCCAATGTATATGTATGTTTCACGATGTATGATTAAAAATAGTATATAATAGTAACAATAATAATATAACGATGATGATAGAATGACGATTGAAACCTTGGTTCTTCATTGACTGAGAAGTTTCTACCACCTGGGTTTATAGCATATCAATTTTCATCCCTTATAAGGCTGCGATATCCGAGAGTGAACGCGCTTCGCTAAGCAAGTATAATGACGTACTTATAGAACTTCTACGACACGTGGCATTTTGACGGCATTATTCTTTACGCAGACGAGACGCGCTTGGAATAATAATATTGAGCTTGCAGTAAAGAGCATCAAGATAATAAATCAGATTATAACACCTTCGCTCTAGATATAGTACATCATACCCATCTACATTTCACCTCTACACGTCTCTAGTGAAGAGTTCCAACAATTTGAGAAAAAGTATGTTGGAAAAGGAAATTCGATAAATAGAGAAAAAAAATAAGGACCAAACGAATTTTCAATCCCTGCTTCAAATGCATGCATACCATGCAATCGGTGCGGTTGTGCAAAGATCCCACGGACTTTTATGTAAACGAGTCCAGTAAATCCGTGGAAATTCCGAAAGCACTCTGATAGATGCCACGGATTTACTACAGACATTCTCAATAGGGATAGCTCAGAAGACATTGACAGGATACCCAGTATTGGATGGAATGAGAAAACAAAAAAAAATTCAATGATACGTTCAAAGTGCTTCTAACTTTACAAAGAAGGTACCTATAGAGTTGATTCCGAAACGTTTACTTTGAAGCTCATGTTGTGCAATTTAGAAATTCGAAGCAAGTTTTTGAAGTCACACAACTTTGGAACAAAAAAGTGCAGCTCGAGTGATTAAAAAGCATTCCAGAGTGGACGTTTCAAGGTTCAATAAGTCTTTCGTAAAAGATACACAGGGTCCTTAATTTTGTCACAAGGTTAACACAGGACCTTGCAACAATACATACATTATGGTAACACAAGTGTCTCGAAAAAAGGTCAATGGTACCCGATGTGATGAAAGTGTAGACCTTTCTGAGCAAAGATTCCCTATGCGCAAACACAGTTTTGTCGCGGAACGTTGATAATTTTTTTTTACGATGACGCGAACCGCTATAATATCAAAATTGCTGGGAATATTTTCGGATTGGATGTCTTTTAGTGATTTGAAAAGCAAACTTATGATTCTCTTCTGAACAAAACATGCACAGTACTTCCTCAACTTTTATGACAACAATTGAGGTATTTTCATGAAGCATAAGGTTGAAAAAAAAAGAAGAAGAAATACAGGACACAATCGTGAACTGATCATATTGAAAAGAGTTTCCTTACCTAGAGTCGCGAAGTTTGTAGCTGCGGTCTCCTTTGGCCGAGGTGAGTATGTAGACGGGGCTTTCCTCGGGTCCGCTGTCGTCCATGGGGTCCTGGGACTGTGCCTGGTTCAGCAGGTCACTTCCGGTGAGATTGACATAGTTGCAACTGGGCGGGAGTGAGTCCTGGTGGTCGCTTCTTCCGGAAGCCGAGGACGAGCTCGACGATGGTAACTGTTGCTGTTGTTTGACCGAAACCGTCGCTACGGTTGCAGCGTTGGATGCCGTGGTGATCAGCGAATCTCCTGTAGACGATGCTGTGAAACCGCCAACGACGACGTTGTTCGCCGTCCTGCGAGACAGCGAACCTGATTTTTTTCTCCCATTCGCTTGCTTTCTACACCTAATTTAATGACAGGAAATAAAATAATAAGGAACAAGCGAATTTTGTTTCTTCTAAAGATCTAAGTATTGGTGAGAATACACTAAGTATAGGATAGCAAGAAAATCGTGGAGAGACATAAAGACAACGACACAGAATGGAGGAAAATATTAGTAAATAGCTAGTATTACAGCCTACTTATTATTGATTAATTTGCAAAATCAGCAAAAATTTCGTGAGATTATTGGGATGAATTCAAAAATATATGCAATAGATCTACCATCCTTCCAGAAAAATCAGATCCGTGTGATTTGAATATGGACAACAATAAGATATCTCACAAAAATTCTGGATATGCGAAATATAGTTGAAAGACTCCCACACAGCATGTAATTTTGCAGCAATATGGCTCTAATCTTAGCACGCAATACAATGCCATGCAATACCCCACTTTTCATGCACGTGTTATAAAAGTAACAAAGGACGGTATTGACTTTTACATAGGGCTTTTTGGTGTACATTCGACACTTATTTGGTGTTTAATTTGAACCCGTTTCACCTTTTTTGACACCATTTAATATGATGAACTCTTACTCGACCGTCGAGTATTGCGTACAATACAACTCTACTACCCATGAATCGCATTTTTCCATTGTGTTTGCGATTTGGCAACAATATTGTAACAGCAATAAAATCAATGTACATATACCGGGTCGAGGAGGGGATGAGTACGATGTAGACTTCTGAGCATATGCAACCTAAATGACGCTGATTGTTGTTGGATAAAAAAGCACAATGCGTGATTAGTCAGCAACAATCAATGTCATCTCGGTTGCACATGGTCAGGAGTATTCACGGGTTCATCCACACCATGACCCGGTATATATATGGGTCTGCCTGTCAACCCCAATTCAGCACACCTTTAGACCTTGAGATCGCCGATTTCATCGCTAATATTTCATGTGCTAGTTCTACATCTGAACCAGTTTTCTGAATTTCTCGAGATTATTTTCATCAACCCTTTTTTACCTATGAATTTTGTGAAGAGTGTTTTCGAAACAAATATTAAGTAAGTTTTTAGAAGTGGAAGAATTTTGTGATCTATCCTCAGAGCCCAATAAAAGGTCAGGATTTTGACTTTAAGAAAATTGTCAACTCGCAAAGGGGGTTTGGAACAAAAAAAAATCCCAATCAATCGCGACAGTGTTTGTCATAGCTAAGACTACAATTAAAAAAATGAGGCAATATTGTAGAAATATTGCACTGTCATGCTTGCACAATTAAGATATCTACGAAAATCCGGGAAATATTGCAATGGTCACGCATCACGACGTGCTACGTAGAACTCTATAAGAAAATCCATAAAAAAACAACGAGTTGGATGAATTGCAGTAGAATTGTATACATTTTCCTCCACAATAAAAAGAATAAGACTTGAACATAAACAGAAGATCATTTACCAAATTCTTTACTTTTACACTTTACTTCATCGATATGGACGACGATTGGTCGCACTTGCCTGTCCGAGGTGTCGCGTTCGATCTCGATCATATCTGCTTCTGTATTTAGCAATAGGTCTATCGAATTATTGTTGATGTTGTTGTTGTTTTTGTTGTTATTATTGTTGTTGTTATTTTCGTTCTTAATATCGTCAGCAGTGTAATAAAGAGAATCAGCGATCGCCGTTGCTGCTGCTGGTCCTCCACGTCCGTTTCCACTTCCAGATCTCGAGTCGTCTTTATGCCCTTGACGATGGTCATGCGGATGACTCGGCGTCGAGCCCCCCGATCTCGGGGGTTGACCGCCCCTAGGACGACATTTTGGGAACAGACGGTTCAAGTCTGCGTTCTCCAAAATCAGGCTTGTCATCGCCGCGACTCAACCGCGTCAATCGGTTTGGCTTCCATCCTACAAGCATGCGATCATGCAATCGAAATCGTCATCAGAATAAAGAATCTTTCAATTTTTCGTTCATATGTCTTGGGCGATTCTTCTTATACCATAAAAGTGCGATATAATTTCATTTATATATATATTATTCTTTGCGTCACGATCTGACTGGGACACGTGGATAGTGTAGTGTGTGCTGGCCACTATGAGGCGGACCTAATGAATGATACGTTATACGCGTATCCCCCATTTATAAGACATAGAGTGACTCATTTTCGTGTTCGTGGTTCGTGCGAGTTCGCTCCCATGCTGCCCTTCAAAACCCTTCAACGATTGTACACTCGTACATCCACCTCGCATCCACCCGCATATCGATCCCAAGGGTAGACGAAAATTCTCGTCATTTATTCATTCGGAACATAATCGAACCGCATATTTATGAGAAAAACTCTACTCGACGATTCCCTGCAATAAGAATGAAAAGTAATCGCAAACCAATCGCAGTTGCACAGTCACGTTTGACGATAAATCGAGGTTCTCATCTTCAATTTTTATATAAAAGAATAGAAGATCTAAAATTGGCAAAAAATTGGATTCGATCAAAATTTGGACTGATTTTGAGAAACTGATAGAGAACCTACATATTTTTGTTTTATGGAGGATGAAACGTGACGAAGGAATGAAAATTGTCATCCGAACTCGACTGCAGGAATTTTGAATACTAATTTTTCTCTTCTTCTACCTACACCACACGTTGAAAAAGGGTGCAAAAGCGCCTGTCCGTGGTTAGGAGCCAGTGAAGTAGGCGGCGAGTGGGTAGCTATAGAGGATCGAGAAAAAGAGAGGGGGAGAAAGTGAGACAGAAAGATAAAGCGAGAAAGAGACAGCTAGAGAGGGTGGAAAGAGGGCGAGGGGTCTGGCCTGTGCTCTGCTGAGCGTGGAATCAATAGGGGGTCACTGGCACCAACAGATACAATCGGCACATTTTGCGAGTTCCCTTTATCGTGTATATATGGGTACCCAACTACGATTATGAATAATGAACAATTACGCTACCCCAATACGAAAAGAGAAATAATCGAGAAAATTGGCAGAAAGAAATTAACAATCAACCTCGATAGTTTTATTTTTATGAAGTATGACATCTGACGGAGATCAAAGATCTTTTCTCTTTGATAAATTCAGCTACGAGATTAGGAAATCCGTTTTTTTTCTCTTTCAAAATATTAATAAAAGGGGAAATGAATTCCTCAATGATTACAAACGAAAAAAAATTGTGTTAAGAAAGTTTTTTCCTTTATAATGTTTCATACTTTTCCACCGTGATAACACGAGTTCCGCGAGGACCGTGAAATAGGTTTTTTTGTAATTCTCAAAGTCGATGTAATGCTCTTTTGACACCCCATTCGAAGACGTTCTAGACATTAAGACTTCAAAGGAGACGTGATTCCCCATCAGTGGCGCAATTCACCACCTCATGAATCAACCCCGTGATCATCAAACGTTTCAGGGAATTATCTCGAGGCATATTTTGCGGTAGAGCCGCGCATTCTTCACCAGAACTCTTCAGTGAATACTTGAATTTGAAGAAGCGACACAGAAAGCTACAAGAAGCGAGAAACTTCTCCCTTCCACTTCACTCGAGATTCTGACACAGTCGAACCCCTCGTCTTTCTTTTTCTCTGTCGTCCCCCAAAAACCTTGAAAATCTGACGTAAATGAAATTGATATACAAATGTGAGCTAATGTATTGTTAATCAATCACCATGCCGTTCATACGGTTCAAAATAACAATGCATCAGAGGGTTTGTTTTTGCACGAGGCAGCCATGGGGCGGATTTCATACCCGGTGTGCAAGTCGATTCATATACTCTGACAATAAGGACGTGTGCGTATATTCATATACTGCAGTAACAATGAGGGTAATATACTGTATGTGTATAATAATCGCACACACACACATAATGTAGAGTACACTATAATCCACGTATGTATGCTCTCGACTTTGACTTTGATCAGTGAATTAGGTTCAATCGTGTGTGTTTACTACGGTCTCTAGAGCTTTGTATTCGCGCTCATGTGTGTAAGTGTGTGTCTAAAAATGTATTCCCAGGCTATTTTTTGGGGGGTTTATTCCTAGAGACTGTTCTAGATTCTACTGGCTTGAAAAAAACGATAAATAATGAACGATTGTTGCATGAAACATGTTGAAGAAAAGGATCAGGGATCATTTTGTGAAAATAAAATCAAACAAGGTAACCAAAAAACACGAACGAATAGAATGACTGTGATCAGAAAAAGCAGAACGAAATCTCGAAAGGCACGAAGCAATCGAAGAAAAAAGGAAAAATTTATACTTCTTCAAATTAGAATATACAATGATTTGAGGAAATGAATTTCAAAGGCTGAAAGTAGCGCCAGAAAATGAAAAAAATGGACCGAGAAAATTGGAAGAGTGGAAATTAAAAAAAAAAGTACATCAAAGACAGTGTTGATGGGACAAGGACGATAAAAAGGGAAAAGCAGTGTAAATAAAAAGCTGATCGTGAGAGAGTAATTAGAGCGGAACGCAAATAGGGATTGAAATAAAAAAGACAAAATTGACGATGTAAAAAAGGTACAAATTAAATCAGGACAGCAGCTGGAAAATCAGAGTCTGTAAATGAATTGAAAAAAAAAGTCCTTCTGTAAATACAATCAGGGAAACAGGAGGAGAATGAAAGCAAACCCGAAGTAACGAATATGAAATTGCTCAAAGACAATCGGAAAATTATAACAACAATTCATAAAATAATACAAAGGAAATCAAGAAAAGCGTGAGTAATTTATAAGAGCATAAATAAATCCGACGACCTGAGAGAAATTGCGAAACCTGCTAGCAAAGAAAATAATAATAAAAAAAAAGACAGAAATGCGATTAAATCCCATCTACTTTTTATATACGGAATATAGGTATTCAGAATGAGAAAGATGAAGCCTCTGCGTACCTATATGCGTGTGAGCGTGTGGTGTGAAACTGTATTTTTTTCTGAATAGTTCAATTTATATTCGGTTCCTGCATGCTGGGTTCATTATTTCTAAAAATATCGCTACTAAGTTATTCGTCAAGCTGTATAATATCCACGCACGTACAGAGAAGTTCTGGTATTAAATTGTCGCTGTGTCGACGATGACGATGTACGGAGAGAGAGAGAGAGAGAGTTAAAATATCGATACGTCAAAGTCCCTTCCTCACCCCTTCAAACCCTCCACCACCTTCGCCGTGGAGAATATAATTACAAACCCCGGAGAGAACTTGAAAGATTTTTTTATTTTTAGTCTTGATAAATGTAAAAGTAAAAACATTCTGGATCTTCTTCTTTCTCTGATAAAAAAATCTTCTTATAACTGCGAGAATAGCGAAAATATCGATTCTTGTATCATTGTTTTTGGGAAGCGGATGATATTTGTGAAAGATGATATCAACGAACGGATAAATGAGGTGGGAAATTACTAAAATACAAGGTTCTGACATTTACAAAGTCGCAAAGAGACGGTAAGAGACGGAGAGAGAGCGGCATGCCTGGCTACTAGGAGAAATGTAATCGATCCAGCACGTTAGAGGAAGTGGAGAGACGAACGTGTACGCGTCGTACGTACATGGATTGCAGACGACGGTGTATAAAATAGTGTTCTTTTTACTAGAATTTTTAAACCTCTATCCAAAAAGACGTGAAGAAGATTCTCGAACCGTGTCTGCAGAGAACGAAAAAGCTAGAGAGGGAGAGAGAAAGAGAAAGAGAGCGATATATATATAAAATTACGCGTTGGGGGATATCGAGTTTTGCACACAGTTTTCTTTTCCCAAATTGAATGAAAAATATCTAATTACCTTTTGTTTATTTAGTTAAAATGAAATGTTCAATAAAACGGTATTCACACTGCGGTGAACTTCGAGAATATATCGCCGCGGTTCACTGTGTATTTTAAGGCACAAAAACTGCACACTTTGTGGGCTGCAGAGCTCTAGCGATACATGGGTGTATGAAGGGTGGCCGACCACTGAGCGGACCGTACCTACTTCGAAATTCACCCCGACGCCGCTAGGAGGGTGAAATTATACCGTGGACTAACGCGGGGACGTAGACTGCCAGGCGAAGCCCCATTGAGGGTCGATCGATCATCGCTCTACGCAGGGGCGACAGAATTATCGCTCTACAGAGCCCAGGCCTCGACTCGAATTATTAAAAACTACGATCTTTGAATCCTTCGGGAAAATCCAAGACGATTTTGACTCAACAGCTTTTTTCTGGGTGCCCCAGTTTTCGAATTAGAGGCACTACAAGCCTCCGCCAATCACAGCGTCTCTTTTAACGACCGTTGGATAGAGTAGAGCACCGCTTGGCTGGAGCTTCAGTTCGCTGTCGTTTGAAAACTACCAGAGTCTCGAATTTCTCGACGGGCAAACATTGTGTTAGTTTTCCATGAGGAATACTGATTTCAAAACCCTAACTTTTTGTTAATATCAGTTTTACCGGCTGCTTAAATTTCCAATATGTTCCAGAAATCAAAATGAAAGTAGATAGGTTGGCGAGAAGCTTTTGACAGATGTATTTTAAAATCATCTGATCAGTGTTCAACCTTTGATATAGCAAACTTCTGTGCTATACCATCGAAATTGAGGCTTTAGGCAGCCCAGGTTTAAGTTTGATGCATTCTAGATTACGATATTCGGATTCTTTGGTAAAAACCAAGAAGATTTGGTCCCAAAAGTATTTTTCTGGCTCCCTCCGTTTTCGGATTAAAGGCACTACAAGCACCCGCCAATCACAGCGTCCCTTTGAATGACCGTTGGTAAAAGCTGGGCGCTGATTGGCTCGAGGCTTCGACTTGCTCTAGTTTGAAAACTATAAGATACTCGAATTTCTCGAAGAAACGAAATAGTCTCAGTTTTCCATGGAGAATATAACGGTGACGTTTTCGAAAGCTGATATTCAAACCCAGGGTTTTCCTAATCAGTTTTATCGACTGATGTTATCAAACTTGTCCAGAGATTAAGAGAAGGTAGACGGAATCTGTCTTCTAGATTTTGGGAACACTGAAAGAGCCAGATCAAAGATTGACCCTTTCTCAGCTGAACCTATACGTACCTGAAATAGGGGAAAGTTGTTGAAAATCATTCAAAAATCGTTTTTGTAGTTCTTAGTGTTGATTTTCGGGCTCTAAAATCGGGTTCAGGCAACTTTCATCCCAAATAATGTTGGAGCTATGAATTATCTGGGGAATTCTCCCATTGGCCTCTTCTCGGAGGCGCGATATTGATTCGGTTCTTGGTCGCGCCTCATTCTCGCCCTGTTCGTTCCCGACTACGGGTGGGTTTCTACAACCCGCCCAAAATGTACTTCTGCCTGAGGTTTATCAGGCTTTTGCTAATTGCTTCTCTCTTCTGGGTTGGTGAGTGATTTTCAGATAATTGTTTTTAGCAATATGACAGTATCATTCTACGATTCATACTTATCTTTGATTTATTTCCTTCTCGCAGGATTTTGCTCCGAAGATGAAGAACGTCTCGTTCGAGACCTTTTTCGCGGCTACAACAAACTCATTAGACCCGTGCAAAATATGACACAGAAAGTCGACGTCAGATTCGGACTCGCCTTTGTTCAACTTATCAACGTGGTATGAAACCAAGATTTACATTATTTTTTTAATACTTTTTGGATAGTTGGATTTTTTTTTTTTTTTTCATTGTTCGTTCGTGGAATGTGGACTTAATTTTTGATGTGTTATGGTTTTGTCTTAAAATTTTCATCCCTTAAACTAGAGTTTTGAGAAATTTTAGAGGAGATAAAGTGTATCAAAATCTTGAGAGAAAATCTATGAAAGATTGATGGATATTTGGGTTTTTGCACAAATCCTACGTACTTGATACATATTTCGGAATGGTCAATAACCCCCTTGAAAATTACCGAAACGTAACGAATTGAAATTTCTTCAAAGTCCCAAAAAAGTTATACAGTAGGACGTGAAGTTTTTGGAAACGATTCGGAATTTTTTGAAACATCATTCATCAGTTTGTTCGTTTTCTTCTTATAAGGGGTTCAAAAATTATATACAACTTCGGAGACTCGTTGAAAGGTTTTGGGATTTTCTGAAAATCGAAAAATCTGAAAGAACGCGAATCTTATTTCATTTGTGAATTTTTAGAACCCCAAGGGATTTTTAGAACTTCAATAAAATTATTTGGAATATTTTAAGAACCTGAGAAATCCCAAAGAATGTGATTTGAAATATGTTGAAACTGTAAAAACCTCATGGAAACGTTAAAAGCCCCACTTCACGAAAAATCTTTCGAAACATGGTTTGAAATGAATAAAAATTTGTGAATGTTATGAAATGTTTCGAAACTCTGAGCAATAATACACGAGTTCTAATCATGAAAAATTCTGAGAATCTCCTGAAATTTTCAAATTCCTTACAAATTCCATGTAAGTTTTAAGCAAATTCCATGTATTCCAATAAAGAAACCCGTCGTATAAAATCAACTTCTTCTCATAATTATTTCCATGCTTGTTCCAAAGAACGAGAAGAATCAGATCATGAAGTCAAACGTCTGGTTGAGATTCGTCTGGACCGACTATCAGCTGCAATGGGACGAGGCTGACTATGGCGGAATCGGAGTGCTCCGTTTGCCACCAGACAAAGTGTGGAAGCCGGACATAGTCCTCTTCAACAAGTAAAGGAAAAATTTATTCAAATATCAGTAAACGGAGGTTTATACAGAATTCATAATCTCCCATAACGAACAAACAAGTCCAACAACAGATAAAACAAAAATTGTTTCCAGCGCTGATGGAAACTACGAAGTCCGTTACAAGAGCAACGTGCTGATCTACCCGACTGGAGAGGTGCTCTGGGTGCCTCCAGCGATCTACCAGAGCTCCTGCACAATCGACGTTACGTACTTCCCGTTCGACCAGCAGACCTGCATCATGAAGTTCGGCTCTTGGACGTTCAACGGCGACCAGGTCTCCCTGGCTCTTTACAACGACAAGAATTTCGTTGACTTATCCGATTACTGGAAAAGCGGTACATGGGACATCATAAGCGTTCCGGCCTACCTGAACATCTACCACGGCGACTTTCCCACGGAGACTGACATCACCTTCTACATCATAATCAGACGGAAGACCCTCTTCTACACGGTCAATCTCATCCTGCCCACCGTCCTTATCTCCTTCCTCTGCGTCCTGGTGTTCTACCTGCCTGCTGAAGCTGGAGAAAAAGTCACCCTCGGCATCAGTATCCTGCTGTCACTCGTTGTGTTCCTGTTGCTGGTCAGCAAAATCCTCCCTCCGACATCCCTTGTGCTTCCGCTGATCGCGAAGTACCTTTTGTTCACCTTTATCATGAACACAGTCAGTATCCTGGTCACGGTAATCATCATCAACTGGAACTTCAGGGGCCCGAGAACCCACAGGATGCCGCAACTGATAAGGAAGATCTTCCTCAAGTATCTTCCAACAATTCTGCTCATGAGGAGACCCAAGAAGACGAGGCTGAGGTGGATGATGGAGATCCCCAACGTCACTCTACCGGCTTCTACTTACTCCGGAAGCCCAACTGAACTTCCGAAACATTTACCCGCCGGGCTTGCCTCCAAGCCGAAGATGGAGGTGATGGAACTGTCCGACCTTCATCATCCCAATTGCAAGATCAACAGGAAGGTACATCACTCCACTACTGCCTCCAGTGCTGCAGCTGGGGGTGATGGGATGGGCGATAGGAGAGGATCCGAAAGCTCTGACTCCGTGTTGCTCAGTCCTGAGGCCAGTAAAGCTACCGAGGCGGTTGAGTTCATCGCTGAACATTTGAGGAATGAAGATCTTTACATACAGGTTTGAAAGAATCGCACTTATTGAGGGCTTTGATGTTCTTTTGACTCATTTGTGCTAAAATTTTTTGCCTTTTCAGACACGAGAGGATTGGAAGTACGTGGCTATGGTTATCGACAGACTTCAATTGTACATATTCTTTATCGTCACCACCGCTGGGACAATTGGGATACTGATGGACGCGCCCCACATATTTGAGTACGTTGATCAGGATCGTATAATAGAAATATACAGAGGAAAGTAAATTGTTTCTTTAATTGTTGCATAGAGAAAGAATTATCTGTTATCGTTACGTTTTCATTTCTGATTTATACTGATCAGATTGACAATTACGGGCTAATTTTTATGTTATCAATTACTTTTTGCCTTCGTTCTCCGTCTTAATATGAGACGGAGATGGGAGGGAAACTTTTGCCACTCTATTTTGAAGACCCCTGTTAAAGTTATAAAGTCTTCCCTTTACAATTATACATAATAATTAATAAATTATTGAATGCGCAAGTATGATAACGTAAAGTAATTAATAACTAAACATAAATAGAAAAATGTCAAGTAGCGTTAATAATTGACGATAATTATGATAAAACTGATATCTAAAGTAGTTGGTTAAATTTGTGACATAAACTTATAATGATGGTTATCATAATAATAGTCGTACTCGTTTATCGGTTAGAAAAAAGAAACGCATCAAGTATATTAATTTTTAAATGACTAAAAGGTACGCATCTCAAACAAATGTATCGCAATCATTTCTGTTTTTGATATTCATTTAGTCTTAAAAAACAAAAATATATCGATTTTGTAAAAATTGAAGTGTACACGACCCTTAATAAAATAATCAGTGTTCTGACACAGTACATACGTATTTTTAGGTAGATATCTGAGTTAAATCTATCTTTTATCATCACCATTGGATCTTTGGTGAAGATATCTGCTTATAACTAATTGTTATCTTGTACTAACCGTGAAATACGACAAGTATATGCGAATATAGTGGAATATAATTAAATGACAGCTTCGCTTCGACTACAAACATGTAGAGTAATTTTTTTAATCAAGGAATACAGCAATCAAAGATTAAGTACGGGCGAAGCAGGCATAGTGATAACGACAAGGCAAAAAAATGTACTTCTTTTCACAACAAAATTGGATAACAATTCTTCTCTCATCGTTCGTTTATACGAATACTCAAAACATAATACTAACATAGGATAATATAATAGATGATGAAAATATACATGACATGCAAGGTTTTATTATCAAAAAAATTGGGGGATCACTGTATCGGTTACATTGCAGCGCCCGTTCTAATTTAGAAGCATGGAACCGGAACCTGAGTGGCAGACGCTTGTAAGTGCGTCACATAATAACAAATACAAATTTCTTGATTGACGAAAATGTAACATGATGAAATTGAATAATTTTGAGGGGCGGTAATCCGTCTGAGCTCCGGACAGATAGATAACTGATTATAGAAGAGGAACAGGGAATACCGAGCACGCAGGATAATTTCTTCAACAAACCCTTACGCAGCCGGTAACGTGGTTCTTCGAAGAGAAAGGAAGACTGGGTGACCTCTCACGTCACCCTGCGGTGTGGTCTCTAAGTTATATCAATAATTACAAAAGTAATGAATTATTCAAATATATCCAAATTCCGGGTGCTTGACACCCCAGTCAGACAAAAAATAATCAACAATAAGATCAGACGCCATCAGCGACTTACGACGGATCAGCTCATCGTCAGCTATAACACAGAATAGAGTCTAAAAAAAAAAAAACGGAAGAGGAAATGGATTTACCAAATTAATCTACTCAACATAAAATTATTCTTTAGTTAGATTTTCACATATGTTTTTCAGAATTACGTGATTGAAAAAGTTCAACTTCAGGATTCAACATATTACAACATTCTAAAGAATTAATAAACGGCCAACTTGACCGGGATAAAAATAATCAAACACGCGTCGACATACCCAGGTTTAACAAATAGCAAAAGGTGTCATCAGACTCTATGTAAGACAAATTACAGTACGGAATGGATCAAATCGTACCCCAAGATTCAAAGTGTATAACAACTGAACAAAAATCTCGATTTCTCAAAACTTCCTTAAAAACTCATGAAGTACCTACAATATACTTTTATTTGAAAGCAAATTCACAACAACTAGTTTTTTTTTTTTTAACCGACTTACAAAAAAAGGAGGAGGTTCTCAATTAGATTATTTTTTACTGTCACCTCAGAACTCCATCATTTATAAATCGATTTGGACCATTTTTTTTTATTTGAAAGGATATACTTTCAGATTGGTCCCATAGAAATTTCATCACAATCGGTTAAGTAGTTTAGTTTTTATTGGAAGTCGGTTTTTTTCGTCACTCGTGACGCTTGTAGATGTTACACTTTGATTCTGGGGGTGCGGAATATCGGAAAAAAGAGTATACTCATGCAAGAATAAGGAAATGTAAACTAACGTTTACTTAAAGTCTAGGCTACGACTACGTTCGTTACTCCAGGGTTTCACTCAATAGATCTCATAAGAAATAACTTCGTACACGTCAAATAACTAGAGTAACAATAATATTATTATGAAAATAAACGAGGTATATAAAAAAAAATGAGAAAACCAGATAAATCAGACATATCAGATAAATAGCAAAATCACCAGAAGTATCCCAAAATATAGTCAGAAAGAGGAGAATACTAATAAATAAATAAAAGTTATTTACACAGATTCAAACAAATTCCAGTAAACGTGATAAAAGAAGTTATATGTATGTTGTCTTTCGGCTACGGCTTTCGGCAAATTCGAAACGCTAACGGAGTAAACGAAGAAAACAATAAAAAAAAAAAAAAATCTCAGAGAATTGAGAAGAAATCGTTCACTCGAGAACTGGCTCAGAAACCGGGAAATAGAAACGTAGAAAATTAACTATGTTGCGATCGGGCCGTAACCTCACTGACCCGCGGTTAACGAGTCGCGCGCTTGTGGCTTGCGTCACTATAAAAATTGGAAAGTAGGGTAGAAGCACCGTTTTGGGCCACCCAACATTTGTGGCCAGTTCTGAAAGGTTGATTACAGTCCGACCTCTCTATAAGGCCCCTCCCAATAGAGCCGGTTCCCCCTATTTCTCGCTCGCAGCGTTCCCCCACTCTACCATGTAACGTGAGTTCGAGAAAGAGACGAAAGACGAGTCGTGCGACTAGCGAAGATGGCAAAGTGGGGGTAAGTCAGTTCCTGGAAAAACTCTTCCCCTTGGGGGCCTGGGCGGCCCTATAGAGAGGTTGGACTGTACTTATTTCTGGTGCTTATATTTTATCAATACGTTCGATTACTAGCATAAATATGGCTTGAAGAAAGTCTAGGATATACAGTTTTCCAATAATTAATTAGTTCCAAACCAATTTATTCAAAGGTTGAAGTGTGTTTTTACCTTTTTTACCGTTTCTGGCCACCGCTTCTTTTACACGCGTTTGATATGGCCACTAATGGAGCAAGTGATGGCCAGAGACGGTACTAATTGTAAGCTGGTCAAAAACGGTGTATCTACTCTACAATGTATGACCACCGCCAATCTGAGCACTCTCGGCTTCACATAGAATCAGAAGATCTCACCTTATAATGATCGTAAACTAACGAAGAAGAACTTACTATAACTTTAAGAGGAAATGAAAGGTGCGTGAGTGCCAGAGAGATAGCGCCATAGGCCGTACTGTGGGAGCGAGAGAGACGCACTCGGAAACAGGTTGCGTTACACCTTAAGGGGAAACGCAAGCTGATTTACACTTGGAATTTTCAAAACCTATTTTCTCAGCCAAAACACATTCGATTGATGTGAAATTGATATCAGTGACGTAGAAAAACTCAATGAACGGCCTGCCAATCGCGGATTTTCGAAAATCGAGACGTAATAACAGTTTTTTTTAACAATATTGTTCTGTAATCCAAGGAAGTGCTGCCTCTCTCCACGAGGGGCAGCACCTCCTTGGGTTACAAAACAATATTGTTACACAAAATTCTGATTACGTCTTTCGATATTCGAAAATCCACGATTGGCAGGCCCTTCATTAAGTTTTTCTACGTCACTGATATCAATTTCACATCAATCGAATGTGTTTTGGCTTAGAAAATAGCTTTTGAAAATTCCAAGTGTAAATCATATCGAGGTCACGTGACTTTCATTTCACCTTAAGGGCATGCTGTACTCGCTTGTTACCGACATTCAGATATATATCTCCGAATATCCAAGTCCACGGAAGTAAATCGCAAAATACAGCTTATTAACGGAATTCTACACGTGATTCCGCACAAACACATCCGAAGATATTTTGGATTTACTTTATATTTCGGATTTTTCGTTTTTGAGTGAATCCAAAATATTTTCGGACGTATCTGTGCGGAATCATGGGTAGACTTCCGCAAAGAAGCTGTATTTTGCGATTCACTTCCGTGGACTTGGATATTCGGAGATATATCTGAATGTCGGTAACAATCGAATACAGCATGCCCTTAGCAGAATATGATAAAGAATATCTAGCACATAATATCGTTAGCATTCTAGGGATCTGGAAGCAACATTCCCAGTTGTAATCGAAAACGTTCTCTGACGGCAGATAAGCGTAGAAGAGAAGGAAGGAACACTGTGTTGTTTCTCCTAATATTCTATACGATGTCCCAGCGAGGAGAGGTGAGGAATTGTTATGTCGGTAAGACGGGTATCCTCGGTGATCGATTGGTCCGTTTGATCCACGTGACCCTCCTCTGATTTTTCGAAATTCCATGGTGCCTGCTACGCTATTAGACCGGGAGATGGTAACACAAAAAAGTTAGTCATTTGTTACAGGGATTACGACCCCCTACGGGTCTAATTGTGTAATGAACAAGACGAAATAGATGCTAACTCACTGGCCGTGGGGCGTTAATCGCGTGGCGATCTACCGAACGTGTAGGATAAATTTGGATTTTCAAACGCTTTGTTACAAGATAATTCTTATATTTTCCGGTAGTTTATAAAAAGAAAAGTAGGCGGAAGCGTAACGCCATACTTATCCGGTGGTGCTTATACCCCGCCATACCAATTAGAAAGCGTTGATTTTTTTTTTTTTTTTTATGACTTGTTACAGGCTAATTTTTTTTTTATCTGGTCATCTTTGAAAAGCCATTCACGGAAATCACCATGCCATACCGTTCCGATGGTTCCAAGTAGATGCCATACTGTAACAAATGGTTTGGCAATATTATTAGAAAAAATTGCGTCCTTGCGGCGCGGGCGGTATGGCGGCTACTTGGAACCATCGGAACGGTATGGCATAGTGATTTCCGTGAATGGCTTTTCAAAGATGACCAGATAAAAAAAAAATTAGCCTGTAACAAGTCATAAAAAAAAAAAAAAAAATCAACGCTTTCTAATTGGTATGGCGGGGTATAAGCACCACCGGATAAGTATGGCGTTACGCTTCCGCCTACTTTTCTTTTTATAAACTACCGGAAAATATAAGAATTATCTTGTAACAAAGCGTTTGAAAATCCAAATTTATCCTACACGTTCGGTAGATCGCCACGCGATTACGCCCCAACGGCCAGTGAGTTAGCATCTATTTCGTCTTGTTCATTACACAATTAGACCCGTAGAGGGTCGCCATACCTGTAACAAATGACTAACTTTTTTGTGTTACCATCTCCCGGTCTATATACTCGGTGCTTCGGAATCCTCGAGTACGTTCTTGCTCTACTGCGTTGGTGCGACGGCTCGTTTTTAATTTTGGTTTCCCAAATGATATCGTACATGCAATGGATTAGTATAGCCCACTAACGAAACGGAGGTGCTCCCTTATAGGTTATAAAAATTGGACAATCCAATTTTTTATTTTTTTCGTTTATTTCAACATTTCATAATAACGTAATAATCTTGGCAATAATTCTACAATATATGTGGTGGACCTCGCATTCGCGGTATCACATTAGTACACCATTTTTATAACAGGGATTTCATCATATTTATCATAATGTAATCGATCAACGTTTTTTTTTTTTTTGTTTTTTTTTTTTACTTTTATTAATTTTTTTATATACTTTTTTATTACCTCTTTTTTAACCATATCTTTTCCTCTCTCTTACGCTCTGTTCTTCTTCCAGATTACTTTTCATTCGATCAATCAATATTTTGTCATTATTATATTATTATTATTATTATTCTTTTTTTATAATTTTTTTTTTCAATATTCCGAATATCATATAATCTCTTTATAATTTCTTATTATACAATCAAAAAATCTTAATAAATATACGTAATTATAATATATGATCAATTTGTTCGTTTTCTCTTCTGAAATTTTCCTTCTTGCGCGCTGTATTTGAATGTAAGAAAAAAAAAAAAAAGAACGCGCAATCCTGTCTCTTTTCGTATCTCTGCCTGGCGTTTATCCTATTTTATATAGATGATGGATATAATTGTGTCTTTTATTTATTTTCAAAATGATTATCATTGTTCCAAATTTAATTCGATCATCTTAGTCATTTATTTATTCAGCTGTTTCTTTGTTCATCAAAGTTTTTATTCATTTATTAGTTTTGCAATATTAATTTCACTCTGTTTATCATAGACCAGGTCAGTCGCCTCAATACGATATTGACGTCTTAATATTTTTCATTAATTTTTCAATTAAAATCATCTGTGGTACTGTATGCGTGTGTGTTCGTGCATGTTTTGTGTTCATGTATCGTCTGTGTGTATTTATTAAATATCTTAATACAAATTATAGGTATTACGTATGATTGCAGGGGGTGCGAAATTTATTATCCTATCGTATATCATCTTCCACCTTTTCACTGTCGCCTGTGCCATAATTACATAATTTTATCATGTGTCAGAATATCTAATAATACATTCATCGAATTATAATTATCACAAAGTTTTTCACCATTTTCTCAATAAAAATTCATCAATGAGAAGATTTTTTTTACTGAGTCAAAAAATACTCTATACATTAAAAATTATTACCTATAATTTTTCAGGCCCGCCTTTTCAACGACAATGACAATTTCAGATAATGCAACTGCGGCTCAGCAATCAGCGAAATGATGGAAGTGAGCAAATATTCACAAGTAGGTACAGGTATATGCTACTTGAATGACGTTCTTTTTCGACAATTTATTGTTTTTGTTGCTTCGTTTTTGTTCAATACCTATCAATTCATATATCCATATGTTGTTTTATTCAGTTTTTTTTTATCCTCTTTCGCTTTTGTTTCTCGTAATTGATCATCGAATTTTCATACCATTTCTGTGTGTGTTGTTGTATAGCAGTAGTTTGTTTTTGTTCAAAGTATAATAATATATTTAATGATATAACAATTATAAGTATAATATGGGGATCGTAATGATACATCGTAGATGTGTGTATATATATAAATATGTGTAATATGTATATATTATAAGAAAATTTGTAATATATATGTATATATAAGTATAAGATAAGTAAGTAATTAAGTAAGTAAGTAAGTAAGTAAGTAAGTATATGGAAGAATTCGATTATATATCATAGAATCGTTTTGTATTCAATAAAATTTCTTTTTTTTTCTTCAAATTTGAATTTTCTTTTTCAAATATCTTAATATTTTTCTTTTATTTTTGCATCATTTTAATCATGTCTCAATTCTTTCTCCTTTCTTTCTCTTTCTCGCTCTGTCTTTCTGGCATCCCATTTATTTATTTATTATTTATCTTCGTTTAATTTAGTTTTTATATATGTATATGTTTTTAAATTATCCATTATTAGATATTATACATAGAAATAAGTTTTAGTAGGTTATTATTATATTTTTTTTTTTAACTTTTTTTTTAATTTCAATTTCATTCCATACATAGTTTTAGATTTATAGTTTAGTTTTAGTTTGAGGATTTAGAATCTAGGGTCGTACGATTAATCGACAAATTGTCAGTTTCGATGGGTCGTTCTATCGACTTTTATCAAGTTTTTTATTCAAACAACCTAAAACGTCGATTGATCAATGGATCGATGAGAACAAATAATCGATTACAAATCGCAGACACCTAGCTTAGAGAGAAAGTAATCTCGATTAAAAGTGATCTAAATTAGACTCTCTACAACTATGATAATAATAGGTGATAGATATAGATATAGCAAGTATTTATATAGCTCTCTATCAATTTTGTGTCTACCTAAGAAAAATCCAATTATTGAATTCTAATTATTCAATTTATTTATTTATTCAATATTTATTTTATTTCATTTTTTTTAAATGCAATTTTCTTTCCTCACTACAGTATATATACGATATACCGTTCAATCTACGATCTCACATTCTATTACATGCTGTAAATATGTCGAATATCGAATATAGACTATACGAAATATCTTTAATCATTGATTTTTTTCCATCTTTCGCTAAATGAAATTCGAATTTCCATTTCTCTTCGTCTCTTGCCGTTTCTTTCCTTTCCCAATTCAAATCTTTTCGTTTTTCATTACAAGTATAAGTATTATTATTATTATTAATATTATTATTATTATTATTATATCAAGATTATTACGCGTGAGTGTATTTTTTTTTTAGCATTTTCGTAGTTTATTTATGTATAGATTAACGTTTATATTAGCAGTATTAAGTTTTTTTTTAATTTCATTTTTTTAGTTTTCATTCCTTTTCTTTAATAGTTTCAACGTTATTCGATTATAATATTATTCAGAGATTATTTATGATACGATTTTTTTTTCGTTTATATCGTTTTATCATAATCTAGTTTATTAATCTACATACTATACGTAGATTATATAGGTACGTATTACAGTATATAAGATATATATATGTATATGTGTATAAGATCGATTTACGTAATTTCGTCATTCATTATATTTTCATTTATTTATATTCATATATTTAATCAATTTTATTTATTTATTCAATTGTATTTGTTAAAAAATGAAATCGTGATTACTACTCAAAGTATCATCAAGTTTTCAATAGTAATAAATAAACCATTACTCAAATTTATATTATTCGCGAACAAAGAAAAATAAATATATTTATAAAAATTGATAATCCAACTTTTATTATATGTATCCAGTCTCGCATGATATACAATTAAACGTACAGTTAGGTTGAATTCTACCACTTACCCATATTCATCAATAATCGAAACAAGAAGTTGTTTATTTAAAAAAATTATTTTGGCTAATATTTGTTTTTTGTCTGTTTCTTTTTTTTTTTCTTTTTGGCAAATATAGAAGAATTATTTTATTTGGCAAGCGAGCACAGTCATAATCTCACATGTGGTACATACTTGTACAGTATAAGAAGCTTACAAATCGGAAGCAAAAAATGAAAGAATGTCAGATAAAACATTCTGTCTTAAAAATACCCTGAAGAATGATTTTTATATGTTTCAAAAACCGATGTTTTCTTATTTAGAAAATTATATTCATCATTCTAGTTAAATGAAATTATTTTACCGAATGAATCAATGAAATTCCTAATTAACCTTACAGCACATGTTTGACTGTTATATAAAAAGAAATCAATGATTAGAATAATAATTGAGGATTTATTCTATTTTTTTATTATCATTATCGTTATTATGATTATGATTATAATTATTATTATTATTATTAATCGAAATTCCACTCAACTTTTCGCACCATTCCATTTGTAACAGAACGATTTGGCAATGACAATCCGTAATCGGTATTGTTAAATACTGTTTATCATTATTGTTATTATTATTTCATTTTAGTCGTTATAAATAATGCTTTCGATATATTGAAGGTTTTTTTGAGCGTTCGTATAGCATTCTAGGTATGTATATATATATATATATATATATATTATTATATCAATATTCAATACGTCTGTATACGTACCTTTTTGTTTTATTATTATTATTATTCATCGATTTATTTATTTTTATTCTTAATTTATTTATTTATTTTCTCTTTCTTTCTATCTCAAATCTAGATTAATAAATAATACTTATTTTTACAGTAAGTGTGTGTATGTATGTCTGTGTGTATAAGTGTATGAGTAACGTTCGTGTGTTTTATTAATTTTTTTTTGTTAATTTTTTTTTTCTTTTATTTTAATATTTTGTATGGTATTTTATGTGATTATGACAGACCAGAAATTATTTGGCACATCCGCGAATCAATTATTTTCTTCTTCTTCTGATTCTTGATCTTCTCTATTTATTATTATATCGTTTTCTTTCAGTTACACTGCTCCCAAAAATTAACCACCAGTCACAGGTTTTCGTTTCTTTTTTTTTTTTTTTTTAAGAATTCAATTCAAAGCTCTGTAATATCAGCCTTGAAATATAAATTTCAGCTCACAATCAATATATATATATATATTTTTTCATGTTGAACGAGATTTTGAATCAGTTTTCATGCCTATTGTTTCCCAAAGTTGGGGAATCGTAACTTTTTTCTTGTCTGAAAATCGAATGATCCGTTAATTTGTACGAGCAGTGTGCTTATTTTAATTCATATTTTAACCATCAACATTTTCTCCTTCAATCTTTTATAATAATAATAAATTTAAGCGCGACTTGGATTTAAGGTAGTGGTGATGGTATGTATCGTAGTATACTTACATCGGTTATAATTTATCGCATATCTTAAATTTCGTCGCCGAAAATTTTTTCTCATTTTTATTTAAACGTCTTATTTAATTATTTCATCATTATTATTATTAACATTATTATTCAATATTAAATTTATCTATCTAGGCAACAATAGATTATCATTTTACGTCTCTTCTCTTTTTTTATGTCCGTTTTTTTTTTCAATTTATTTCATTCGATATATATTAATTATATATATTCTGTAATTTTATATTAGCTCAAGCCGTTTTAACACACACCACCTATAATTAAACAATTTATCTAAATTTATGTATAATATATGTACGTAAGAATAAGTAAGTGTTATTACAGTATTTTAAAAATCTTCCTTTTCTATGTCAATTTTAAGTTTAATTTATTTCAATTTTTTATTTATATGTGTATATTATGCTTTATTTATACATTCAATAATTACTTTTTGCATTTGTCATTATATCATCATCATCGCGGTCGCATCGACGCTGTTCAAAACTTTTGCTTCTTTCAAATTCATTTCCTCTTATTTATCATAGTCGATCGGCAAAAAATCGATCATTTCTCTTTCTATATTCGTCACATAATATTATGAAGCGCAAGATTATCTCGCTCTTTGCTAGAAAATAAAAAATTATCAACAACTTTGGTTGTGATAATTTTATGATTATTATTATTTATCTATATCCTAATAATATATTAAATCTCTCACCAATTTTTCTCCATCTTCAATTCTTTGATTCTCTAATTTTAGGTACTTGAATAATATAAAACGTGATTGAATGTCGCGTGTCATTTCATAAAATTTCTTAACATTTCTCCTTTCATTCTTCCTTTCAATTACACAATTATATTCACTCAACTTCATATCCATCTCTCTGGGATCTTGACCATGATAATGATAAAGTAAAAACTACTTTTGATCCGTAAAAATAATTACCATAATGATAAGAATAGTAAATTTCTCCATATTTAATCGAGCTTGATTATTACTGAATTTTGTTCTGTCATCTCTTCAACTTGATTGTAATGAAAATGTGTTATTACTAACGTATTTGTTTTATACCACCGACTGCGCTACGTATCTGCTAATAATTCGTTTGAGGAAAGATAATTTTTTTCAAATTTGTCATAAATTCATTCTTCACACATAATATTTGTTATTATGCCATTGTTTGCATGTTTTTCTGTTGCACAATTATATATTTTTATTTTATGAAAAAATATTAATGACGATAATATTAATAATAATAATAATAATAATAATAATAATAGTCTATGGATCTTTATATTATTTATACATGTATATATATATATATTATATAATTAAAAATTCACTGGCATATTTTGAATCACCTTGGCAGTTCATTGTGTGTGTCTCATTACGTTTTTTTTTTCTCATTTCTTTAATATTTTTTTCCTTTTTTACTTCTCAATATATGTTATTTTATTAAATTTATATGAATATGTCGTATATATATAATAATAATAATCGGTATCATTATTGAAATATGTGTATATTTTACATGTGTAGATATTATGTATATAGGTATGTACGTATATTATTATATATAATAACCAAATATGTGGGTTTGTATGTGTGTTATCTTTTCCCCATATACGGAAGTATCATTCATGTGTCTATATTTTATCGACCTATATAATATATTATGTATATATAAGGTATCAACTTTGAATAATAACATTATTTCTACTATTATCATTATTATTATTATTATTATTACTATAATATCAGGTTCTTATGATGGTTATTTTAATTATAATAAACGTGTCTCTGTGTGCGTTTTATCATCATTGTTCTCATTATTACTACTATTATTATTATCATTATTATTATTATATTTAATATATTGCAATGCAGTGATAGCTCGTTAACTTTTTTTTTTTTTAAAGTAAATTTCACGTTTGTCCAGGAAAAGAAATTTAATGAAAAAGTATATTTATCAATGAAAGTGAATTTTTTCGTTTATAAATAAATTTAAAAAAAATAAAAAAAAAGAGAAGTTAAAGTGTCCGATTTTTCTTTCACTTGACCAGACTTACGCTCAAATACCCATAGATCTAGTACTATTTTTTTTTCATCTATACACAATTTTATTTCTTTTTTTTCGTTATCTCTATCATCAATGTGTAAGTGGATATTTCATACGTAATCGCTATAATAAATTATCTTCGATGCGAAAAATCTTATGATACACAAATATTATACGTACGATTTCAAAAAATTGTATTCAATGACAATTTCATATGAACTTTGTTTTTTTTTTACATTCGTCTCTACAAGTTATTATACACTGTTGTTGTATATGTGTATTATTTATTCATAATTCACTCGAATAAGGTCGATTCTAATCAATTTTTTGCCTTCGAAAAGCATCTAATAATTCCCTCCGACTTGACCCTTCGTCATTATTTGATAAAACTGATGATTATTATCGGTATAATTATTGTTATCATTACTACAAGGTCATTCGACATCAAGTTATGATAGTCAATTAGTTATGATAGGATAATAACAGCAACAAAAATTACCAATAACGATAGCATCGTTAAAAGATTGTTATAATAATCGTATCAGAAAGAATAGTGGATATAGTTTTTGTTTCTTTCGCTGATTTTCCGTAAAGATATATTATCATACATATATTTTTACGGCACAGGCATTAAAAAGTCACTTTTTGACGCCTGTTTTCGTTCCGGCAAATGGCACTTTATACCGCTAAGTTCAAAGTTGCGGTATAAAGTCTTTATTCCGCAACTTTGATGCGCAGTTCGAAGTGCGCATGTCAAAGTTGCGGAATAAAGTCTTTATACCGCAGGTTACCCCCTCTCTATACGCAGTTCGTGCGGAACTCAACTGGCGTCAAAGTGACTATTAATGCCTTTTCCGTAAAAAATATTGTATGGGGCGCGCGCAGAAAGTAACTGTTCAGCAAAGTTATGTTTTTAGTACTCGCCGTTACTTTACAAGGCTCGCCTTCGGCTAGCCAGGTAAAACCAACGGCTCGTACGAAAAACATAACCTTGCCGAATAAACAGTTACTTTCTGCGCATGCCACATAAATATCTATTTTGGCTGTTTAGTTTTTTGTGTTCGGCGAAAAAAAAATTGTGATAACAGTACTGTTGAATGTACTTATGCGAATATACATTGCGATGAAAATAAAATCATTTTTTTTTTTTTTGTTCTCAAGTATTTGTTAATCATACGATTTTCTCTTTTTTTCCCCGCTCTGTTCCCAGCTGTAGATGCTAGCCTTCGTTTCATTTGTGTATTATTTGTCGTCTGTTTTTCCTCAGAGTGGCGGTGGGCCAAGAGCGATAATAAAACCCTACTCTTTCACTTTCTTTGTTGTTGTTGTGTTCATGTGTGTGGGTGTGTTTTATCAAGCGACTCGACGCGACGACGATGATTATAGACGTAGCATAATTGAATATATTGTTTTTATTATTATTATTATTATTTTTAATATTATTTTTATTATTAACGTAGATATTATAGTTGTAGTTATAGTAGTAGTAGTAGTAGTAGTAATAATAGTAGTAGTAGCGTTGGTGGTGTTGTATTTTTTTTAGACTGACAAGTGACAATAATCCAACCGCATTAGTTGCAGTAGCTGATTGATGATCGTTTACATCAGCATTGAATAATCACGTAACGATAATATGAGGTGCTGAGAATAGGACGGTGATCGTTGCTATTATAGTAAACAGGGTAAATATTATTAGGCACATCCTGTCGATCACCATAGCAGCGAATTTCCAGTCGTTGCTAACCGTCTTCTCTTCATCGTCGTTCTTCAACTGATCGGTGATTACCTGTAGATGATAAACAAACAAAAAACGATCTGTAGATTATCGTTCCTTTCCATTAAACTCGTTTTACGTATTTTGTTACGATGAATTTGTACTCGTTGTCCAAATTGTCCAAAATAAAGTAGATCTACGGTAGACTCTGCGTATAAGCTGCACGGTTTCCCCGAAGCCCCCCACTCCCACTCATGTGGACACGGCGAGGCGCTACACGATTGGCTGAGAACCGGTATGCCGAGTTGAGGGAGGGGGCGCTGTGTAGCTGAAGCTGATCTGAACTTGTCCACGGCCACCACGGCTTGAACCCTGCTACGGTTCCGAGGACGTGCAACGGTGTACAGAGCCTACCGTACTCTCATCATACAATTGATATCGGCATGTCCTCGTTCCGTCCAATCGTATAGTCAGTGGGGAAATTATGCAAGCTAGCTTTGCACGAGGATTTATCCGAGCTAATATCCTTTTCTTGTTTGGTTTTGCAGCCTGTAATGGCAACGGGAATGTAGCCCGAGCTGACGCCGCGCCTGCACTTTGGCCGAGGTTGGAGGATGAGCAAAAAAAAAGGTAAATAAAAAATCTCTGGCAATCTGGCTACGCTATCCTACCATTTCCCACCCTGATCGCTGATCCGAACTTCCCATTCTAGGTTTTTAACCTCTAGGTGGGTATAAGCCGCATAAATTACTTCTCGATACCAGCTTCGAGGTTTTCCTTTTTGTTTATTTACCTTCGTTTATTATAATTTAGAGCTAAAAAAATATGAGGAAGAACATAAATACAGTAAATTGTGACGGAATGGTGATGTTCTGAACTTGAGTCTTCTATTTGTCATCGCAAACAAAAATGCACAGAGAAGAGTATCATAAGAAGAAAAAATTAATTTTGCTTGTGGTTTCGAAATTTGGCAAATTTTGTTGTGATATGTATATACCAAGAAAAATAAGCACGATACGTCGTGCCACAAGCCTCAAACTTTAGAGTCCTAATGTTTGTTGCTATTTGTGATTGCATAATTTTCCTCCGAAAAGCAAACGCTATATTATTCCAGTCACGGTGGAATCACGTGACCTAACATAATCTCTGAAGCGTTTTGCGCACTGATATATCAGTGGTTACGCCCTATATACAGTCATTACTATGGACCTGGCCTCGCGCCACGATTAGCTGCCAAACAGGTTAAGCCATTCCATTAGTACTTTAGGTCGCGGATCTCCTGAGCTCCTTCAGTGCCAGAGGTTCAAGTGTGAATACACTCCGGGATTAACATAAATTGCCTAAAAGTCCGAGAGTATAACTTCATGAACATCAAGTTATATGATCAAAGAGTATGTAATCCGAAGAATCCTCAGTATCATTCAGAGGGAAAAAAACTCTAACCATTTTCATCAATAAAAAAAAAAAAAAATGAACTAGCAAAATAAAACAAATTTTTATCACCTCAGTATTCTGGATACGGATTTCCAGAAAATCATCGAATTATAACCAAACCTACGCCCTTTTCTCCAAAGTAAAATACAAGATGTAAATCATTATCAGTCCATCCAGCGTTATAGGACGTCTGCTGACATCTGGTCACTGCTGTGTCTAGTGATAAAACTCACTCTAATAATGGACATCTACACGATCGTTGGCCTATCCTATCTTTGGTAAATAATCTGGTGCCTATTCCTATTCTTAACAAAAATGAATCGAAAAGACCGTGGAAAAACCTTCTACGTCCTCCTCCGTCCCAGAATTTACGTCAACTAAAAGGGTCCTCATCAGGGGCCGAAACGTCGGATAAATAGGCGTTTTTCTTTGTTTTTGACCTATTCGTCGGCAAAAAAAATATACAAAGAAATACTCAAGAGGTCGAAAAGAATACTACGCGTGAAATACAAATGTCTGAAATTAATAGAAACAAAAAAAAAAAAAAACAGATATTCCATTATTGTACACCCTAATGTCGAATTTCGAAACCATCTTCAAGACATGACAAAATCGAAAAACTCTCAATCTATGCAATAAAAAACTATTGTTTCGAACGAATAACACTCGAAACCAATACAGTAATGCCCCTCAATAGTCAACCCCTCAATAGTCCATACTCCTCAATAGTCAACGAATTTCCCCTCTCGAGACCCCGAAATAGGCCACCGACGTTCTCCTTCCATAGTCCCGATTCCCCTGAGACCCTGTTTAGTGGCGCCTCTTAGAGCATGCGCACAACTGAGTTTCTCAGCAGACGAACATATACAGAGTGAATTCCTAAAGTGTAAACAGCCCAAACCTAGTGCGCATGCGCTTACCTGAAAAAATTGAATGTCGGCCGAGATAGCAACCGTCGATTGGGTATCCCAGACAATTTTTCAATTTTTTCTGATTAGCGCATGCGCACTAGGTTTTGGGCTGTTTACACTTTAGGAATTCACTCTGTATATGGCAGTTACAAACCTCCAAAAATGGTAACATAACCTGCACAACGAAATCAAACTGGGACATGTGATACATAACCTCAATGATCTTACCGTCAGTGGCGCATGCGCGGCCTACTAGACTGTGTGTGTGTGTGTGAATTCCGTCTATTTGGGTGGGGATGGGGACTATTGCGGGGCTTGAAGATCCCGAAAAGTTGACTGTTGAGGGGCATTACTGTAGTTCGACCCCGCGTTATATAAAGTCGTCGTTACCGATCTGCTTCACACTTTCAATTAGATATAACGATTGAGAGACAGCCTCCTTTTTTTCTCATGGGCATGCGCAGTAAATTGCGTCGAAGCTGAGCAATTTATATAATACACCATGGGATATACCATTACGGTGAAGGAGAAAACTTTATACAAGTGAGGTCTTTGAGTGAAGTTCAGATAAGCGGGGTGCCATTTGATACATTGAAAAAAAAATGTCGTTACCTTCATCTCTTTGAGAATGAGTACGAGCTCGTATCTGGCGCAGAAACAGGCGCTCTGCAGAATAGTCTCGACTTGTGGCGGTCCCGAGTCCTGAGGATGATGGTGGTGTCCGGCCCCAGCCCCGCCGGGGCCTCCCGAGTTATAGGAGGCTGTGTGCTGGTGGTGGGGAGTCGAGCTCGGAGGCGGCGGCGCATGCGCGTGATGGTGGTGGTGATGCGGCGTCGTGTGCACGTGGCTGTGGCTGTGGCCGTGGCCCATGGACCCCATGGGCCCCATCGAGCCAAGGCCCATGTGTCCCGGGTGTCCAACGTGATGGTGCGGCCCGGGCGTGCTGTACACGTTGTTCAAGAGGTTGTTGTGCGACGCCAAAGCGTTGTCTTCCAGGTCCAGAACGTTCGCCAATAACGATTTGCTGCTGCGCTGGTGGAGCTCAAGATCCCCGTACGCCTTGCTCGAACCCCCCATAACGGGGGATGGCTTCTGAGACTTTTGGGTGTCTTTTTCTTCCTTGTCCGCAGGACGAGACATCCGGAGGACGCAGGGGAGCCAGTAAAGGAAGACCACTCTGACCTTTGGGATTAGAGAAGAGTTAAAAATGTCCTGTGGGTCAGATTCTCAGAAGGTTCTCATAAAAACCCGGAAAGAATCGCAATTGGAGTTTTTTTTTATTCTCATTTAGGATAGAATAAGCTGACGTCAGCTGGTAATAGAGGATTCGAGGTTCTGCAGCACTGGGACGAAACCTGAGCAAGTAAAAGCTCGGAACGAGCTGGTTTAGCGATTCTTAGGGGTTTCAAGACACTATTTTAGCATTTTTGTCGATAATGGCTGATAATACTTTACCCATTCGGACATCTCGTGGGTGTCCGAGTTACGGTGGTGATAATTCAGTATAAGAATTGTACTGACGACGCTACTGGCTACCATGAACATTATGCAATTGAAGTAAGTGCCTGAAAATAAATGGAAAAATAAACATTATGTTAGTCAGAAATTGCAGTTTCCTGATTCTTATTAATTCCATGGTTGTTTTTGGACCAGTTCTATAAAAGTCTATTATTTGAAAAATTCTCAAAAACCATAATCGAATTTCATTACAGACTTTTGTTGTTATTGCAGTGTTTCATGTTTTTTTTTCATCAAATTCCTCTTATTTTCGGAAATCTTTTGCAAATTCACAGTCATTATACTGATATGTTTGCTCAGAATACCACATATATTGAAGTTACTATTCAAATCCTATAGAAACTTGCGGACTAAAAGCGGAACACTAATTTATCAATTCATAAATTATCGAACTACAGATTGAAGAGAATAATAATCAAGTTTATACATGTATTCATATATGTACGAACCCTTTATTATCAAAACATTTCTTTAGGTTTCCTACTTTGTATCCTATTTTTCGGATTATATATTTTTTTTAACTATTGTGATTGACAGTAATCAATTTTGACTCACCCAACAATGGGACAGCGTCAGACGTTGCGGGCATAGTCTCAGCGACCATGTTCAAGAAGACGGTGAGAGATAGTAGAATAGTGACCCCTGTTTTTTTGGAACAGAAGAAAAAAAAAATGACAAACGATTGATTATATAATTAAACGACAATGATCGAAGGATTATATCGAGGATATGAATTATTTGTCAATATTAGTATTTATTTTCTGATGAAGCGTTATTGCAAAAAGTGTTCATTTATGCACGAAATTAGTTCTCATCTTTGCCATCATAAATTTAAGCGTGAATTTTGGCGGTCTTCGAAGGAAATGCCTTTTCAGAACATTTTCCTTCTTTCTCGTCCCATTTATCAATCGCAAATCTTAAATTCGATGCCTCTTCAGGCAGATAAGACAAGTGAAATGAAAAAGGAGTAAATTATACGACCTTTTACCTTTGACACATGCTGCAAAGGTTTTGTATCGTCAGTTACGACCTCATATGATGATATTACGAGTAATAAAACAGAGTAAGGTGCAGTAAATTACCCAGAGATAGTTTCTCGCCGGAGTCGGGAGGCAGGGTGAAGCCGAGAACGGCCATGCTGGCGATCAGAACGCAGGGCACGATAAGATTGAAGAAGTAGTAAAGGGTGCGTCTCCTTATTATAACAACGAATGTTATGTCTATGTAAGGTTCAGGGCAACAGTTGTAATAAATTTCATTCCTCTTCCCAGGAACGCCTGAAATTACACGAAAAAAGAAAACATAAAATTGAGATATCGTTACGAGAAGAATATAAAAAATATCTAGATGAGATAGAATGAAGATGAAAAAATTAAGTATCGACAAATCATTGATATAAAATAAATAGTTTCGCGCGGTCCTTAGATTGAATAATTAAAATTTCACTGAGTTTTTCACTGTACTCGTTTATCATATCATCAGAACAAATTTGAAAAAAAAAACACGCATTGAAGAGAGTGACAAAAGCTGTATCAAATTATTTAATTATTGAATAATAATTGATGATACGCGGTTCAAAAAGTAAATCAGTAAAATCTATAGAAAAATGCTAAAAAAATACGGCAACTTGGATCAGAAAAAGAGTGAAGAGTAAACTGAACAGAATGTCGTATCTAACGAGTTTGTGTGTGTCACTCATTGTCAGTTATCTGTTGAATTAAATCGAATTGAATTGGATTGGTATTGAATTGAATCGAGTTGGCCGTATTTGGGGGTGAAGAAAGAAAGAGAGGGAAAAAAATTTGATGAAGAGAATGCGAATGAGAATAAAGAACTGGGGTATAAGAACACATTGACATACAGAGAATGAGAGATAGAGATAGAGCGATCCAGTTTCTGTTTGAGCGACGTTTTGATTCAAGTCATGAGAAAGTCGTTTAGTCTTAAGGTCGAGTGAGTCGTAGTCGTCGCAGTCCTGAAGGTTTGGAAGTGACTTAAACGAAGATGAATGACCGTGCCCGGAGCCAAAAGCCAGAAGCCAGAATGGAACACTGGAAAGAATACTGGTGGGATTTTCTCATTGACTGTGAGATATTGTATCTATTACGTCAAGTCCAAGCGGCGATGTGACGTGGAATTGAAAATTGTGAGATAAAATTATATAGGTTATCGAGAGAGGAGGGGGGAGGCCTCAGAATGCTCCTGTACGAGCTTGATACCCGGAAAAAAATTGTATGATGAAAGATCATAAAAACTGATACCCGAAGACGCGAGGCAATATTGCAACTTTTAATTTACATGGTCTGCCATATTTATATCCCCTGGTCTCTGGTATCACTTAGATTAATGGTATAGTAGACATAGTAAAATCATGTAATAAACCCACCGAGAAGATCCCATTCCCCGTTGGTTATGAAACTGCTTATATCGCCTCCAGCTTCGTCCAGAATTTGGAGGTCCAGCTGAAATATGAAAAAAAAAACAGTGGTTAATCAGTATGTGGTTAATCAGTGGTCATTAGTATACTTGCATAGTTGAGTGAGAAAACAAAAGAACTTTCATTAATTTCACAAAGATCATTTTTTCAGAATCCGGAATTCTCCTAATTCTAGAATGGATGACAATTAATTATTGTATACGTGGCAACTGCTGCTGCTGCTATCAGACTCAATTAATCGTCATCATACACACATATTGATCATTATCTATAAATAAAACTAACAAACCATCTCGATTCGTTCAAAAATTTTCAATTTCAAATTTCAATCACAAGTTCTAGAAGCTTTTTCGTCATATTTAGCAAGATAGAAATTGTTCGCGCTCGAATATCGCGGGCCGTTCGGGCCTCGCGATGTTGTAGGGCTTCGACCGTAGGATGGCGCTAGTGGACTAAGAGGGGCCTGTGGGTTACGCGCGCGACTGCGTGGCGCGGCGTCGGTCCGCCATGTTAGGGGGGGGGGACAGCGTTAGTCAGTTAGGCTCGAGCGCTCGAATAGGTAGGACGTATCTAAACTTTGTCACAACCCGCGCGTTGTTCGTGCACTAGCTTCTTTTCTTGCCTTATTGTTGCGTCGTGTGCTAATATTTTCTTATCAGTGGTTTTCGTCTCCGGGTGCGTCGCGAATCGTAGCGTGTAGGTTTTCAACCGTGTTTTGTTTCGTTGTTCTCGCCGTTGCGCGGCCGCGTACGTCTAGGCAGCTGCGCGTCGGTTTGTGTTTCCTTTCAGATTGCAGGTTAGTTGAGGATTGGATTGATTGTGGAGACGTCGGCCACCTTCCGGTGATTCGGGGTGCCAGTCTCAGGGCGAGCGTCAACGCGGCAACGAGTGCGTTGCCCGTGCATCTCAGTGGGTTCCTCCGAGACGTCGGGGCCACTATTTGCGAGGCAGAGGGCCATTTTGGACGCTCCCCGTTTACCCCCTTCCACGTGACCGTTGGAAGTTGCGGCGTATAGGTTCCAGATTTGGTTTGTGTGTTTGGTGATTACTCTGCATTCATTTTGTGTATTAAGGAGCGCGCCTGAGACCGGGCTTGTATTGTTTTTCTATACCTTCTATATTTC
Organism: Euura lappo; assembly: GCA_018257835.1. Taxonomy (NCBI): domain Eukaryota; kingdom Metazoa; phylum Arthropoda; class Insecta; order Hymenoptera; family Tenthredinidae; genus Euura; species Euura lappo. Next base: position 111,949 of record JAEUYN010002275.1, read on the forward strand.
ACACTTTTCTGTATCATATTTTGCCTTGTTAAATAAATCCTTGCCTTGCTTCGGCTTTTCCCTCTGCTCCGTGAGGGTTTTTATGCCGAGGCAAGCCTAGTCTTTTACCGCGAAACCTATTGTGTCATTTTATTCACCCTCTCACTCACTCTTCCTAGCCCAAAGAACGTCTGAGTTGAACTCACGGTAAGTTATACAAAACATGGTGCCCCGGGTGAGGAGTGAGTGATTGGGTATTTTCTTGTTCGTTTGATAACGCTGCATTAATTTGTCATTTCACGCTGGTCTCGGGTGCGTCTTAGCATATACATTGTTGCGTAGTCCGTGAGACAGGTCGAGACGCGTACGCGGGCTACTGTGCCCCGCTCTCTTTGTTTGGAAACGAAGCGCGTGTAGCTGGTTGCCGCGCTTCTCTACGTCGTGCATTACCTACGGCTACGCGAGCCGCTCGCGCTGTTGGGTCGCGTCGAGCGTCATTTACATAGTTGTAGCATCACGCGCGTGTTATCCGTTCTCCTTTGGGGGCTTATTAGTTAGTTTTTAGGATTAGAATAAAATCTTTTACTATTTCTACTCGGTTGCGTTGGTTATTCGGAATTTTCGAGTTCAATTTGTAATCGAGGTTTGGCAAAGATGGCTCCAGTAGCCTTACAGAAGCTTACTGCGTTGCAGCTAGCTCGCGAGGGCGAGATGGAGGGTTTGCGTCAGAGGTTGGTCAGCAAACCGCGAGACACCCTCACCACACGAATCGTACAGTCGCGGCTCGACGCGTTAAAGGGGATTTGGGCGGAAGTGCGCAAGGCCCATTCCGAGATTGTCGTTCGAGAAACTGCGGAGACCGATCCGTACGTTATCGACGATTGGTTTGGGCGAATTGAGGGTGTTTACGAGAACGCTCTCGACGAGATCTTGGCGCTGCTAACGTTCGTGGAGAGGGTCGAGGGAGATGTAGTTGCTGAATCCGCGGCGGGAAGCTCCTTTGCAGGCGGCGGATCTGGGGTCGCGAAGCTCCCGCGCATTCCTCTCCCTACCTTTTCGGGAAAATATGAAGATTGGGCTAGTTTTTGCGACCTATTTACAACTTTGGTACATGACGTGGCTTCGCTGTCCGACGCCACCAAGCTGCAGTATTTGAAGCTTTGCTTGACTGGTAGTGCTGCAGACTTGGTGAAAGATGTCGCTACGACTAGCGCGAATTACACCGGCACGTGGCAGGCGCTGAAGGCTCGGTATCATAATCCTCGGTTGATCATTAACAAACATTTAGCTTCCTTCATGAAGATTCCGCATCTGAATCAGGAATCCGCGTCCTCGCTGCGTTCGTTTGTCGACGAGGCTCAGCGAATCGTTAGGGCTTTGGCTAACTTGGGGCTACCGGTGGAGCACTGGGACGTGTGGCTTGTGTTCGTGCTCTCTGAGCGTCTGGATTCAGAATCGCGAAGGTTGTGGGAGGCTGAGCTTAGCCAGGGAGAGTCCGGGGTTGAGGCAGGCGATCTCAGCAGGCTCCCAAGGTTCGCGGACTTGGTTAGGTTCTTAGAGCAGAGGACACAGGCTCTCAGCATGATCGCCACTGAACGTAGAGGGGAGAAAAGACCGGCTCCGGTGCCGGCTGCGGGACCTCAGGCTCGCAAGGTGTTCCACGCTAACTCTTCTCGGCCGGGCAGGCCGGGTTCGCTCAAATGCCCATGCTGCGGTGGTACGCATTACATCTCGAAGTGTCCCGCGTTCCAGGGGAAGGATCCGGCGGAACGATGGGGTATTGTTAAAAGGTCGCAGCTCTGCTTTAATTGCCTGAATCAGCATAGGGTAAACAACTGCTCATCGACGGGACGATGCACAGTTTGCCAGCACCGACATCACACGCTCTTACACCGCAATGCTCAAGTAGATCCTCAGGGTTCGAAACGAGGTTCGAGTGGCGGTCCTCCGGTCGTAAGCTTGCATGCGGCGAGTAGTTCCGTCGCCGAGCGAAGAGTTCTTCTCGCGACAGCTCGGGTAGAGGTAGTGGGTCCAAACGGTGACAGCACCTACTTACGGGCGCTCCTCGATCAGGGTTCGGAGTCGTCGTTCGTTTCGGAGTCTGTTGTGCAGTTGCTTGGGCTAACGAGGGAACGTGCTTACGTCACACTATCGGGGCTTGGTTCTAGTGCGGCAGGAACTGCGCGCGCGAGGACGCAGCTGGTCCTGCGGTCTCGTGTCGATCCTGAGTTCGAGCTCCAGGCGGACGCTCTCGTTCTCCCAAGGCTCACCTCGCACATCCCATCGGATAGGTTTGGCGATTTAGATTTGCAGCAATTCGAGGGACTTACGCTGGCGGATCCAGACCTTTCGATCTCCAAGAAGGTAGACGTGATTTTGGGTGCTGATGTTTACGGTCAGCTGCTTCGCTCCGGTTTGAGACGTTTCCCCTGCTCACAACTTGTCGCTCAGAATACAGTTTTCGGCTGGGTGATATCCGGTACGGTGCAGTCGGGGGAGCCACGGCGGGCGGATGGGCCTCTCTCTTCGTCACCTACCCGGGTATTCCATTGCTCGGTTGAGCCAGATTTGGAACAGGTATTGCAGCGCTTCTGGGTTCTCGAGGAGATAGCTCCGAATTCGGGTGGGGTGAAGCCCGTGGATGAGATGGCTGAGAATCTCTTCAAAGAGACACACGGCCGCGATGCACGAGGTCGGTACGAAGTCCGCCTTCCGGTGAAACCCGATCGACCGAGGGCAGCTGGCGAGACTAGGGCTATGGCGGTTAAGTCTCTTTCTAGCATGCATCGTCGATTGTCGCGTGACTCTAGATTAGCCGAGGCGTACGGTGGCTTCATGAGGGACTATGAACGACTGGGGCATATGACTCGAGTTCCAGTTTCGGAAATTCAGTGTGAGGACGCGTGGTATCTCCCACATCACGCAGTGGTTCAAGACACGGGTGATAAGTGGAAGCTCCGGGTTGTTTTTGATGCCTCTCGGAAAACTCGTGAGGGACACTGTCTGAATGATTTTCTGTTGTCCGGACCTCCTCTGCAGGGCGATCTTTCGTTGATTCTCCTAAATTGGCGGAAATACCGTTTTGCGTTTACTGCGGACATCGTGAAAATGTTCCGGCAGATCCAGGTGAGGCGAGAAGACCAGGATTTGCAGAGAATTGTGTGGGTGCCGAATGCTGACTCTGATCCTGTGGACTATCGCTTGAATACCGTCACGTACGGAACGGCGTGCGCTCCATATCTGGCCATCCGTACGCTTTCGCAGTTGGTTGTTGACGAGGGTGTTAGGTTTCCTCTCGGAGCTGAATGTCTCAAGACAGAGACGTACGTTGACGACACGTTTGCAGGGGCGGACGAGCTCTCTGTCGCGGTGCAGAAGAGACTCGAGCTTACAGCGTTGTTGAGATCGGGGGGTTTCGAGCTCGACAAGTGGTCCGCGAATCATTCTGACCTTTTGCCCCCTCAGGCACGACAGGACGCTTCAAAAGAGATCGACGGCGATACATCGGTCAAGGCCCTGGGCATTCATTGGAATCCATCGCAGGACAATTTTAATTTCAGATCAGCAGACGTGGAGGAGCTGTCCGCTGCTGCGACGAAACGCTCCATTCTCTCGAATATCGCTCGTTTGTTTGATCCACTCGGTTGGCTAGCTCCCATCACCGTGACGGCGAAGATTTTGATGCAGGACTTGTGGATTCAGAAGTGTGACTGGGACTCTCCCCTCCCAGCGGAATTGCGTGAACGGTGGTATACCTATTGCAAGTCGTTGGCACGGTTGCCATCACTGTCCATCAATCGTTGGTTAGGCGTTGCGTCTTCGCGTTCGTATCAAATTCACGGCTTTTCAGACGCGTCCTCTCGTGCCTATGCGGCGGTAGTCTATCTGCGGATTGATGAAGGGAACGGACGGTTCAGTGTCTCGCTTCTAGCCGCGAAGACTAAGGTAGCTCCCGTCAAAACGGTCAGTATTCCGAATCTAGAATTGTGTGGCGCTGCCCTTCTCGTTAAACTGCTTCGACATGTTATGGGACTCGATTTTCTTAGCTCTCTTCCGGTTTTCGCGTGGTCAGATAGTCAGATTGTTCTCATGTGGCTCCGAAAACATCCATGTCACTGGAAAACCTTCGTCGCCAATCGAGTATCGCTTATTCAGACCGAACTTCCATCCGCCACGTGGGCTCACGTACCCACGAAAGAAAATCCAGCGGACCTAGCGACTCGGGGCTCAGAGCCGTCAGAGTTGGCAGAAAGCGATATTTGGTGGCACGGTCCGAGTTGGCTATCGGAAACTTCGGAACAATGGCCGCAGCCGGCAGCGACTCAACAAGTTTGTCATGTAAGGCCCCGGCCAGAGGAACCAGCGATACTTACGCGATTTTCGAGTTTGACTCGTCTGATACGCGTGGTAGCTTACTGCAGGCGCCCGCTGCTCAATCTCCGTAGGCGTCAGAGTGGTTTGGAACCGCTTCCCTCGTTTCTCTCGTCTGATGAGTTGGCAGAGGCGCGTTTGGTCGTTATACGTTTGTCGCAGAAGGCTGGTTTTGCTTCGGAAATCGAGGTGTTGAAGTCGGGAAAGGGATTGCCGAAGAGTAGTGGGATTAAGAATTTGAACCCGTTTTTAGGCAAGGACGATATCCTACGCGTGGGAGGCCGTCTTTCGCATGCTAGCCTCCCCTTTGATCGTAAGCATCCTCCAATCTTATCGCGGCATTCCGCTCTCAGTGCGTTGTTCGTGCGGTCTGCTCATCGCCTTTGCTTGCACGGGGGACCGACCTTGACGACTAGCGTCTTGATGCAGCAAGTTTGGATTTTAGGTAGGAAGGGGTTAGTCAAATCGAAGATTCGCCAGTGTGTGACGTGCCAACGAGTTAAACCGCAGTTTGCTCATCAACTGATGGGTGACTTGCCCGCTGACCGTGTTCAATCGGGACGACGGCCTTTTTCTATAGCCGGTCTAGATTACGCGGGTCCGGTCCAGGTCCGTACCACGAAGGGCCGCGGGCACAAGTCGTACAAAGGTTACATCGCGGTCTTCGTTTGTTTTTCTACACGAGCCATCCACCTTGAGCTAGTGAGTGATTTGACTTCTGCGTCGTTTATTTGTGCGTATCGTCGATTTGTAGGTAGGCGTGGCATCTGTCAGCGACTGTACAGTGACAATGCCACTAACTTTCATGGTGCTGATAACGAGCTTAGGGCTATGTTCCAACGGGCTTCCGAATTTTATCAGGGGGTTGCCGCTCTTCTAGCGAATGATGGCACCGATTGGAGTTTTATACCCCCGAGTGCCCCACATTACGGAGGGTTGTGGGAGGCTGGAGTCAAGTCGGTGAAACACCACTTGAAACGGGTGATGGGCGAGCATACCCTCACCTTCGAGGAGTTGTCGACTGTTCTTGTGGAGATTGAGGCCTGTCTCAATTCGCGGCCACTAGGTGCGCTGAGTTCTGATCCCGATGATCTTCACGCGTTGACGCCATTTCATTTCCTAGGGGGAAGTACGTCCGCCTTACTTCCAGAGAACGACATCTCTGAGCTGCCTGAGAACCGCTTAGACAGGTTTCAGTTACTACAGCGCATTCGGAACCAGTTCTGGAAGCGTTGGTCTTCCGAATATCTTCTGCATTTGCAAGAACGAGAGAAGTGGCGGGAGACTCACGAGAACTTTTGTGTAGGAAGGCTCGTCTTGGTCCAGGATGACCGTTACCCTCCGTCAAAGTGGCCTCTAGGCAGGATAGTCGAACTCCATCCAGGTCCGGATGGTCTCGTTAGGGTCGTCACTGTCAAAACCGCCACTACAACTCTCCGGCGGCATATCGCTCGGCTATGCCCGCTACATCTTGAAGAAGGCGGTAAGGATAAACTAGGTAAGAGTCGAAGGTAGTGGGATTCGTCCGTCGGACGAAGGCGGGCGGGATGTTCGCGCTCGAATATCGCGGGCCGTTCGGGCCTCGCGATGTTGTAGGGCTTCGACCGTAGGATGGCGCTAGTGGACTAAGAGGGGCCTGTGGGATACGCGCGCGACTGCGTGGCGCGGCGTCGGTCCGCCATGTTAGGGGGGGGGGACAGCGTTAGTCAGTTAGGCTCGAGCGCTCGAATAGGTAGGACGTATCTAAACTTTGTCACAACCCGCGCGTTGTTCGTGCACTAGCTTCTTTTCTTGCCTTATTGTTGCGTCGTGTGCTAATATTTTCTTATCAGTGGTTTTCGTCTCCGGGTGCGTCGCGAATCGTAGCGTGTAGGTTTTCAACCGTGTTTTGTTTCGTTGTTCTCGCCGTTGCGCGGCCGCGTACGTCTAGGCAGCTGCGCGTCGGTTTGTGTTTCCTTTCAGATTGCAGGTTAGTTGAGGATTGGATTGATTGTGGAGACGTCGGCCACCTTCCGGTGATTCGGGGTGCCAGTCTCAGGGCGAGCGTCAACGCGGCAACGAGTGCGTTGCCCGTGCATCTCAGTGGGTTCCTCCGAGACGTCGGGGCCACTATTTGCGAGGCAGAGGGCCATTTTGGACGCTCCCCGTTTACCCCCTTCCACGTGACCGTTGGAAGTTGCGGCGTATAGGTTCCAGATTTGGTTTGTGTGTTTGGTGATTACTCTGCATTCATTTTGTGTATTAAGGAGCGCGCCTGAGACCGGGCTTGTATTGTTTTTCTATACCTTCTATATTTCACACTTTTCTGTATCATATTTTGCCTTGTTAAATAAATCCTTGCCTTGCTTCGGCTTTTCCCTCTGCTCCGTGAGGGTTTTTATGCCGAGGCAAGCCTAGTCTTTTACCGCGAAACCTATTGTGTCATTTTATTCACCCTCTCACTCACTCTTCCTAGCCCAAAGAACGTCTGAGTTGAACTCACGGTAAGTTATACAAAACATTTAGCAAGATAGAAATTTTTCGTTCAAATATAATTAAACCATATTGTGCCTACCTTACAGAAAACCAATATACCTATTTGTTCATTATTTCTGTTTTTTTAATTTAAAGAAAATTGCAGGCAGCAGCATAGATTGAGAATTACAACTATTGGCGAAGATGATAGCCAGGAGTCGCCATCTGGTAGCCGATTTCACATTATCAAAAAACGAAAACAAACGTTCAGCTTATAATTTGCCTTCAACTTTTCACGAACAATCTTCAGCATTTCAGCCATATTCTTTGTCTTTATTAGCGACGAAATAAATCTAGATCATAACCTCAATAGTTTGTTTTCTTTTCTCGATAGTGTAAAACTAGCCACCAGATGGCGAATAGTCGTCTACAATAATAGAGTCGTATCACCAATATGATATATCACACATCCTAAGATATACAGGATGGCCCATTTCATGTCTCGAGAATAGGAGGGGCTTGAAGTGAAATAACTTTGAAACGGTCAGCCATAGATTTGATATCAAACACGTATTTCGGAGATTGGATTGTCAGCTGTGAAATTTGTTTTTGAGATTAAATCTGCATCGGACCGTTTCAAAGTTATGCCACTCTAAGCCCCTCCCATTTTCGACACATGAAATTGGCCATCCTGTATATTCAAATATCTATGTATACCAGAAAAAAAAATAAGAATAATGAATAATGCGTCCTCATTATTTCAAGTTTGTCTACTTTATTGAATTGACAAAAATATTTCACTTCCAACCCCCAGTTGTTATTACGAGTAAAGAAGCGATCTTAAAAATAGTGGCAATCATTTTCGGGTTTATGTGAGACTTAAATGTTCCCCATACTGTAATTGTGTATAACGGATAAAATGAACGGTAACCAGATACAACAAAACGAAAAAAAAAAATCCCTAATTTGAAAGTTTTCGAACAAAACGCTATGTACATTTACTAAAAGAGGAAATAATTGATATCCATATAAGTACGTGTATGCATAATCGATGTCGACTAATCCGTACCAATTCGCGATACGGAGAAGTGAATAGGAAAAAAAATGGAGCAAAAGTATAAAGAAAGAGAGAAAAAAAGAGAGAAAGAATCGAGGGTAAAACTAAGAAAACAATTATTTCCTCTGACTGCAGTTATATGCACTTCTCTGTGTGTCTAGGAGTAGGTATACATGATCCTAACCCCCCCCCCACCCCCCGGCCTAGTCCACCCCTATATGCACCCAGCCATGTATAATAATAAAGTTTGTGCTGCAGGCAGTTCAAATATCATTTATTCGTTGACCCAGTTACTTCGATCCGAATTCTATAATAACTAGCTAGTAGAACTCTGGAGGAATATGTACATCAGGGTGGCAGCTTTTTGGACCTCAGAAATTAAATTCTACGTCTCAAAACGAAATGAGGTGACAAATTATCGGATATCATGTCTCAAGCCAGACATGAAATCGATTATACATTTATATAGGTCATTCGATAACGGAAGAAAAAAGAAGAAGAATGTAAACGCGAATTCTGCCAAAACTCGGATTCGCACTTTGATTAATTTGATAGTAGATAAAATCGTGCGAAAAGAGTGAATGTACTTAGTTTTAAAATTACTTATAAATAATGAAATTACGGTGACGTAGTGCTTTTTTCTTTTTCTTCATCATCATATCATACAGAATGATTCATAATTTGTGCAAGATATTCTTACCAAAATGTAGTCCGGCTAATTTTACGAATTTTCTCATCTTCGTTTCTTCGATTCTGCTGTCAGAATGTAATCAAAATTTCGTCAGCCTTTTTTATAATTCTCAATAAAAATGTTCATTGTTTTGAACCATTGTTTTGAACCAATTCAAAACTTTTCTCGGTACTAAAATAACAGAGGTGAATAAAGAAAAAAATTACTCATCAAACTTTGACGAAAAATTTGCAAAGATTGAGCAAAAAACAAATATATTAAAATTGAAGGAAAACGTCGTTCTACTAACAATAAGAGCTTGAGAAAAACTTTGAAACCCAAGTTTGACAAGGTTTTATGCCGTAAAATACCCATCGCGAATTCCGAATCATCCTGTCATAATGGTGTATGGAAATTATTGATGTTTCTCTAATACGTGATACAATAATTTCATTTTATTTAGTTAATCGGCGAATAAATAAATAAATAAATTTATGTCAACCTGAAAGCCGTCGTAGGTCCAAGATCCAAATTTCATTTCGCATCGTTGATCGTCGAATGGAAACCATGTGATGTCGATCTTGCACGTGCTTTTGAATATACCCGGAGGTATGTAGAGGCATGTACCGTTGCTCTTGACGACGACGTTAGTTGGATAAGTGCCGTCGAACCCCTCGTCCGCACTGCGGCAAAGATCAAACAACAAAATTACAATTATGATTATACAGTATATGAAAATATTGAAAAAATAGGGCGACGACACCGAACGTATTATATATACACACGAGAATCAGGTATCAGGAACTCAGAGCCGAATACCTCTGGCCTTTGACCCGCCCCATTTTTAATTTCACAATTTTTATTTCCCTTTGGTTTACCCTTGCAGTATCCATTATTAAGAATTTTTTATACTTTTTATCTCACCGCGTTTCCTTAATTAGAAATGCTCGACGAATACCACCCTTCAACGCATTGCATATACGTATATGTATAGTATGAGTATAACTCAGCTGAGAAAAAGATTCGACCGGGTCAAGTACGCCGTAATTTGTTCGTCTCTAAATGCAGTAGGTACTTTGAGAAGAAAATAATAATTGAGTGAGAAACTAATAAGTGACAGAGGAGCAAAATCACTATAAATTAAAAAAATTATTCAAACTTTTAAACAGTCACAATGAACATAAAAGCCTTTTTTACGGCACAGGCATTAAAAAGTCACTTTTTGACGCCTGTTTTCGTTCCGGCAAATGGCACTTTGTACCGCTAAGTTCAAAGTTGCGGTATAAAGTCTTTATTCCGCAACTTTGATGCGCAGTTCGAAGTGCGCATGTCAAAGTTGCGGAATAAAGTCTTTATACCGCAGGTTACCCCCTCTCTACTACCTTTTACAGCAGCTCCTATACGCAGTTCGTGCGGAACTCAACTGGCGTCAAAGTGACTATTAATGCCTTTTCCGTAAAAAATATTGTATGGGGCGCGCGCAGAAAGTAACTGTTCAGCAAGGTTATGTTTTCAGTACTCGTCTTCGGCTCGCCAGGTAAAACCAACGGCTCGTACGAAAAACATAACCTTGCCGAATAAACAGTTACTTTCTGCGCATGCCACATAAAAGCCTTTTTAAACTATTCCTATTCATGGTATTTTTCTTATTCAATATAATTGTTGATTAATGCAGAAAAATTGATCAAAATTCGACACAAATTGAGAAACATAAAAGAACAACTTTTTTTTTTACATATTTTGAACAAAATTATCCTAATTCTCCAGTTTCCAAAAAATCATAACTCCAAAGAGGTCCATTTTTAAACAATCCAAGTGATCGTTTCCTACATAGAGGTAGCATTATTTCGTCGCTTCAAAGATGTAGAAAAGAAGGAAAAACACGACAGCCGATTTTCAAACATTTTTTTCTGTCCATTTAACATTCCAATGGAGTCGAACGAATTTCGGTACTCGACCTTATCGATATTTCTTTTTCTACCGCATTCACCACATGCATTTTTTCCAGAGGAAATTTATAATTTGATGACGCGTTGGGATAAATATACGAAAAAAAAGGTTTGTAATGCTTTTTTAGGTGGACGACTAAAAAAAAGGTGAATCTTGGCAGAGCAAAAAATCGCTAGGTGATTTGGCATGGGATTCCCCCTAGACACATCGGTATACCTGTGTATAAAAATTAAAAGAACAGTGTGAAATTCCGTGAATAAAAATGTGTGTTCGATACAGTAAAAAACGGGGTATTATAAAGCCACACATATAGGGTGGAATAATCAACATAATATACAGAGACAGAGACTCTCTCGAAGGATGGCAGGAAGGAGGGGATTGGTTGGATAAAAGCCAGTTGGCCGGGGCCCAATATTTTATTGCATACTTTTTTCTTTTTCTCTTCTTTTACTTTTCCTTTCCCTCCTTTTTTCAAAAAAAAAAAAGGTGAAGGAAACGGAAAAGCTTCTAGACTTGTTCCCTTCGACGCTCTCCTTTCTTTTTTTTTTCAAATTCTTTTGGTGCACCGCATGCTGCAGCACACCCTGCACACACGATGCAGCATGTGACTAGAAAGTATAAGATATTTGAGAAAATATAGAATCCGTATGTAGCCAACAGTTTGTCACGTAAGTAGGACTCCTGCACGGAGTCGCTACATCGGCAAGAAAATCAAATTTTTATAAACCTTCAGAAATGGAGCATCAGAGAAATTTTTAAGACTCAAGTTAGAAACGTTTGATTTGAGCTCATTCAT
>JAEUYN010002276.1:0-89837 GCA_018257835.1 Euura lappo
GGGGTTTGCAGGGTCGCTGAATACGATTCTGAACTCAAAATTATCAGAAACAAAATGGCGGCCACAATATGGTGGCCTAAGATGCTCAAAATTCGTCAGATTTGCAGACTTCCTAATAAGCTCTCTAGCACTCATATGATACCCGAAATATTTTTCCGATATTGTTCAATTAGATTTCGAGTTGAATGTACTAGCTTTCGTATTGTTGTATTTTTCACAATTTGTCGTTACATATTGGTGATTCCAAGATATTGGGTCTCAGATCCTAACATTCTCGGCAAAGCAAAACATGTAATAATTACGGTCAATTTTGAATTTACTAGAATATTGACAATCTCTCTATGATGCCCACGGAAGGGCGAGACACTTTAATTATTTTTAATGACTTTTCAATGTGCCAGGGGAAAGACACTGACCAGGGGAGAGATTTGGCGTGCAGGGTAGAGACTTACAGGCAGGGGAGAGACTGCTACTCATGGATTAAATAAAATAAAAGACTCCAAAATACGAATATATAATATTTATTAATCCTGCATGTTAAAGACATGGTGACCAGACTTTTCGTTGTTATTTTTAACATAAAATTAACATATTCTTAGCTCAATTTAAGATATTTGAAATCAGAATTAGGATAATACGTAACTTTTTAGACAGAGTATATTACTTATCACAGTTATCACAATGACTTTCTTAACCTCAAATGAACATATTCTTAGCTTAATAAAAGATATCTGAAATCAGAATTAGGATAATACGTAACTTTTTAGACAGCGTATATTACTTATCACAGTTATCATAATGACTTTCTTAACCTCAAATGAACATATTCTTAGCTCAATTTAAGATATTTGAAATCAGAATTAGGATAATACGTAACTTTTTAGACAGAGTATATTACTTATCACAGTTATCATAATGACTTTCTTAACCTCAAATGAACATATTCTTAGCTTAATATAAGATATCTGAAATCAGAATTAGGATAATACGTAACTTCTTGGACAGAGTATAAGATATCACTTATCACAGTTATCATAGTGACTTTTTTTAATCATGAAACTAACATATCCTTAGCCTAATCAAAATATTCGAGATGAAAATGAGGATAGTATGTAATTTTTTGGATAGAGTTCACTAGAACTGAAAATCATTGATTGAATTTTTGGCTCAAGCCTGTTCAAAGACATCAATTGATGTTTTGAATGTGTAAAACATTCTTCGTCCTTTCAGTGTGAGATTTGGAGTCGGGAGTATTTCAATAATCTGGTCTCTTGTAATGAACGAAATGTCTTGCTCTTTGACTTTGAACAGACAACCCTTTTTATCACTGACCTTGCAAAAGTTCACCTGAATCTCGTCATCTTCTTCAACGCCAGTACAAATAGCTACGTAACGATACTCCGTTTTTTTTTTCAATAGCAACTTGACCAAAAGAAAGTCACCGTTTTGTAGTTTTCTCTCATTATTAGATGTGGAGGGTTGTGGTACGATTTCGGGCTCAGATTCTGATTCATACACATCTTGCACATGAAGACGAGTATCAGTTCGACTAGGGGTACATGTAAGAGTTCCAATCCCATAATGACTGCAATTCAAGTCGCAGAAGCAGCTCAGTGTCTTCATTGTCAATCTGTTGGGTGAAAAAATATTCCCAACAACCTGGTGTACTTTTAAAGTTCCAGCAAAAGTTTTAACATTTTTCTCTGTTCCGCGAACTAGGGCTTCTTTTTCTGAGATTTCAGAGTCGGAGATGATGACAACTTTAATGTTGGGGCAGCTCTTCTCGATGGAACTTGCTAAATCATTTAATGAAGTTATATCTGTACCTCTAGCCACAAGTTCATCCGCTGTTCTCTTCACTACTCCTCCAACGCCATCAGGAGCGCCCTTACCATGTCCCGCTTCATGGTAATTCCAGCTAAACTCACCCAGGTTCGGAAAGAAGTCCTTCAAAGTAGTTGCCAGCAGGTAAAACATCGTTTTGTTTCGATATTGAGTGACGGGTCCGTCACTCAAAAAGTGCAGGTTTTGAACACTAGCAGGCAATTCCGTAAGTATGGGCTTCAAATGTGCCCAAATCGCTGCAGGAGAATGTGCTAAGTTTTTAGCCATTGTACAGTAACAATCAATTTTCACTCCGGATTTTTCTGTTGCATCTCTGGTATAGACTACAACCGTGTGAAGGCTTATCTGCAGACGCGAGCCTCCGAAATGAAACGATTGAATTTCTTCTGAAAATTTAGTTTGATAATTCTCACTGAAGTCCATGTGTATGAGACAGTCTTTTTCCGTGAGGCTTGCTTTAAGTGTCTTCATAGTTTTATATTGATGCCATATATTCAACTCATGCTGCAAAAAAGTTTTTAAGTCAGATTCGAACTGAATAATTACTTCACGAGGAGAACTCTGAAATATCTTCTTAGTATACTTCGTTACTTTACGGAGTTTTTTAGTTTTCGGATCGGTTATTTCTTCCGTGGCACTTAGCCATTTTTTGTAGATTATGGGAACAGAGTTGTCAAATTCGTTGTATTGAAGCCCTTTGTTTTGACAGTTGTGACATTCGCGTGAAAGGCACTTTTCGTTGTACCGATCACAGCAGATTTCCTCCAGTAGGCCTTGGTGATTCCTAATAGATATGATCTTCGCTTGCGATAAACCAGCCAGTGTCAGGTCAATATTCGCATGAGCTATGCAGAGGCATGTATCTCGTTTATCACAGCGTGGGAAAGTCACCCAAAACGGCCTCAAATTACAAAAAGCCGAATAGGATATCAGAACGTGCTCTCTCTCCTTGAATTTTTTATGTAGATTAGATAGTGTATCTAGTAGCACGCGCTTCGTTTTCCGTACACCTTTTCTTTTCACGAAATCCTTTTTACCCGGACAGACACGACTGTTGGAGTCATCTTCGAAAAACATTGTCACTTGTCTCTGTAGTTTTAAGCATAATTTGTCTTTCCTAATTTGACGTTTCGGATCTATCAATCGCAGTTTGGTTATCTTTTTCCTCAAGGGTCTCATGTCTCTCTCCTTCTGCAAAATTCCGTACTTGTTAACTAATCGTCCACTTATGACTCGTCTGAAAATTTTTCTCTCTTTGTCCGTTCCTAATGTTGAGAAGTTCTTCTTCAATTGCCGTTTCAGTACCTCTCCAAATAATAATTTTTTCTTTATCGTCTGTCTCGAACTGGGAGAAGCAATCAATTTGTCTACCTTCGAATTTGGTGTGATTGCTGTTGGTGTCTTCTTCAATCTTTGTAGCCTCTTTCTGTATCGCTCAACTTTAGTTTGTAGTTTAGCGATTTTTCGATCCTGCTTTTTGATAATATTGTTTTTCAATCTTCTGACCCGTTCCGATTTTTTTTAGCCGCTACCGCTCTTCCGTCAAGATTTCTCGGTGCTTCATTGTCAGAGCTCGGTGGTGTTACAGGTGCCTGAGAAATATTTTGAAGTGCTAAGCGTCTTCTTCGTTTCACAGCTTTTTCCCTCCAAATCTTTCTCGCCTTACGTCGCTCTCTGGGTGTCATGTCTTTTGCAGTCTTTATAATTCCTTTCTCTTTCTTTCGTATGTATTTCTGTTTTTCTTTTTGTTTTTGCTCCGCGTATTTCTGCGCATCATTTTTTATGCGCTGATATCTCAATTTTTCGGCCTGTCGCTTCTTTTCCAGACGTTCTTCCCGTGTCAACGACTTCCGGTTTGCCATTTTCTGCAATAATATCAGTAAGAATACCAATAATACCGGTTCTAGTATTCGTCCATATCATGTAGACAAGAAAACTGGAGGTAGTATGTTCTAAATCGTGCTATATAATGAGTAATGTACTATAACGTATCTCCCCTGGTCATTTTGTATCTCCCCTGGCATATTGTCATGCCAGGGGAGATATGCCAGGGGAGAGATGTTTCTGCGGTAAATGATTAATAGTATAGAAACAAATTATTTTTCAGATTCTCAATTTGAACAGGGTGACTGGTGCACATATTAGAATACATGATGCCTAGAATTAAAATAAATACATAACTGATTGCGACATACGACTTACCAGGGTAGATATAGGGATCACTCCAACACTGACCCGAACGCGGCGGTTGCTCCGCGCTAACTGAAAAACGAAAGCGCAAGGGCGCTCATCCGTCACAACACGTCAACTTTGTGCCGAACTCTTATGATTCTGACAAAGTGTGAATAAGCAAGATGATTTTATTAGTTCAAAATAATGGCCATAAAAATGCCAGGGGAGGAGACGTCGGAAATGGAGGACAAAACGGAATATGGAATATTTTGAAAAATAATAATATAAAATGAATTTTATTACTAAAATATCATTATACGTTGATTCAGCTATAAGAAAGTCCATTGTTTATTGTAATTTATTGGAAGAGTCACCAAATATTGCTACCGGAATTGACAAATTTGTCGGAGGGACATGCCAGGGGAGAGACAATTTTGGTGTTCCAACTCAAATTTCTGGAATTCTGAGAACATTTTATATTTGAAATTCAGTGTACCGGATAGAACACACTCTAAGTTATGATTATCATCATTCTAAAAGATCATATTTTTCCATCTTTCCTATTTTTTTTCCAAAAGACACCAAAAAACCCAATATCTTGGAATCACCCATATACGAACACATGCTCATAATTGTATCATACGAAATATGAATTATTAGCATAAGCACGAAACTTCCAGAGTCGCTTAAAAATGACGCGATGCGGCGCGCCAGCCAGCCAGTGTCCGTATTATAAGACCAAAAAACTGCCGCACGCCAAGTCCGGAAAGCGCTCGTCCACACTGTAATTCATCTTATCGCGAGGAAGGTACCGAGGGTGGCTAAAATTTTTTCGAATTCTTTCAGGTAATAGTATAAACTTGAGACCTAAACTCGTTTCATCACCTGATCTGGCGGTATACGTAACTTTGAGGTTAGTTAAGAACGAAAATCGTCAAAATTTACTGTCTTTGTTATGTTCAGCAATCTACATCAGCAATGATGTTCAGATCAAACAAACGTGACAAACATGTGATCTGAGGCTTTCTTATTTACTGGCCAAGGTGTGTATACTATTTTTCTGCTCGACGCAGCCGGAAAGCGGCAACTTCGTTTAGCGCAGCGGCCAGAAAGTTGCCCGACTGGAAATTTTGTTAAGGCAGTGATAAGGTCCTGGCCAGGTTTGCCCTACTGCCCGATCAGGCTCACATCAGGTAAAGTGATCAGGCCCACATCAGGTGGACTGATCAGGCCCTGACCTCGTTTGTAACGCAGCGTTCCATAAGAGCCTGATCAGGCACCCTGCTCCGGCCGCCGTCAAGGTTATCGATCAGGGACGGATCAGGCAGCCTGATCCGGGTGTCAGTCAGGCCCACATTAGATTTACTGATCAGGCTTCCTGGTCAAGCCCTGATTATATTCGTGAATCTGTGTGTTCATTATTAAACAATAAAAATATCATTACAAAATAAAAATTTTGTGTTTTGAGTAAGTTGAACCACTCATACTCGACCCCATACGGACGTTAGAACGCAATTTTACTTCAGAAAAACTTCGCATTATTTTGACCTAACCGGGTTTCGATCCAGAACCTATCGCTCGCTCGCATTACTAATCGCACGCCCTACCTATTACGCCAAACTACTTATTGGATATTAGGAAAACTTTGACCCATTAATAATAAGAGCTTCTAGCATGATAATATAAATGATTATCCTGTGTGGTACCAGCGGGTTGAAAGCGTAACAAATGGGTGTATATTATGGATGAATGTTACACTTGGCGTGAAACGCGTAATAAAGAATGCCTGTTAGCAACCTGACCAGGGTTCTAGCAGGCACGCCTCAATAAGGGCCGTATCAGACCAAACGGACCAGGGGTTCAACACACCTCGGTGAGGGATGTTTGGGGTCAACTTGACAACGGTTCTAATACACGTTTCACTTGACACTGTTCTAAGACATCTAGAAATGATGTTCGTATCAGGCTGAACTGACTGCGGGCCCAACAGGCACACCTTAGTAAGATATGCCTGAGGCCGACCTGACCAGGGTTTCAACAGGCACGCCTCAATGAGGCCCGTATCATGCTGAACTGGCCGGGGGCTCAACAGGCACACCTTAGTAACGGATGCCTGAAGCCAACCTGACCAGGGTTCTAGCAGGCACGCCTCAATAAGGTCCGTATCAGGCTCAACTGACCGGGGCCCAACAGGCACGCCTTAGTAACGGATGCCTGAAGCCAACCTGACCAGGTTTCTAGCAGGCACGCCTCAATAAGGTCCGTATCAGGCGAAACTGACCGGGGGCCCAACAGGCACGCATTAGTAACGGATGCCTGAGGCCAACCTGACCAGGGTTCTAGCAGGCACGCCTCAATAAGGTCCGTATCAGGCTAAACGGACCAGGGGCCCAACAGGTACACCTTAGTAACAAATACCAGAGCTTGCCCCGATCAGGGGTTCAACAGGCTTGCCTCACTGAGGTAAGCCTGATGCTCACCTGATCAGGACCTTATCAGCTATACCGTAATTAGGCAAACATGATTTCAACCTGATCGGGGCCTGGTCGGACGAAAGGCTAGCCTGATTAAATTTCCAGTCGGGTGCCACTTTCCGGCCGGAGGGCAGAAAAAAGTATGACCGATCTTTGCATTTTTCTGAACCGGTATTTGTGAATGAAAAAGAATGTGGTGAAATTAGGCTGTGCGAATAGCGTTTGAATTAAATTGGGAATTTGAGCTTTCTAATAATTCGAATCATCGAACAGTTTGAGTTTTCGAATAATTCGACACATTTGAAGTATTCGAATCGTTGAAATATCCTATCCTATCCTATTATTCGCGCTTTTCGAACTCCTCGATTTTTTTTAGATTCGGACCTTGTGAAGATTGGAATCAACCGAATAAGTCGAGTACGTATTATTCGTGTTATTCGATCCGAATACCCAACATTTCAATATCATGTCAATAGAGCTCTATTTTTCCGCTCACTCGGTTCAACTAATTTCTTCCTATATTCCAGGCAGGATACATATCCACAGTCGAACAACGAACAAATATGTACGAACAATTCGAGAGATAGAAATCCTCGTCTTGATTTTTATTTCGCAAGCAGATGAGAGTGGAGCTAGCTTTGAACACATTCAGGAATAAAGGAATAAAGAGTTCAAAAGAGTTCGATAAGAATTCGAAAAAAATTTTAGCCACCCTCGGTACCTTCCTCGCGATAAGATGAATTACAGTGTGGACGAGCGCTTCCCGGACTTGGCGTGCGGCAGTTTTTCGGTCTTATAATACGGACACTGGCTGGCGCGCCGCATCGCGTCATTTTCAAGCGACTCTGGAAGTTTCGTGCTTATGCTAATAATTCATATTTCGGATGATACAATGATGAGCATGTGTTCGTAGATGTAACGACAAATTGAAACAAATACCACAATACGAAAGCTAGTACAATCAACTCGAAATCTAATTGTACAATATCGGAAAAATATTTCGGGTATCATATGAGTGTTAGAGAACTCGTGTCGAATGTTGTGATTTTTATCTTTGATCAACGTTGTGTCGGTTTGTGGTGTTATTTCAGGATCTGGAGAAAAAAGTATGATGTTATTAGGAAGTCTGCAAATCTGACGACTTTTGAGCATCTTAGGCCACCATATTGTGGCCGCCATTTTGTTTCTGATAATTTTGAGTTCAGATTCGTATTCAGCGACCTTGCAAACCCCCGAGTATCGAGTTTCACGTATATCTGACGATTTTTGATCGTCTCCGGCCGCCATATTGGGGCCGCCATCTTGTTTTTGATAATTTTGAGTTCAGATTCATAATCAGAGACCCTGCGAACCCCCGAGTATCGAGTTTCACGTATATCTGACGATTTTTGATCGTCTCCGGCCGCCATATTGGGGCCGCCATCTTGTTTTTGATAATTTTGAGTCCAGATTCGTAATCAGCGACCCCGAAAACGTTTTGTCACAATTTTCGTCTTTTTTGTAGTTTCGGTCGGTTTTTAACGATTTCGAGCCACTGTGCGACGGCCCTGAGCCGGTCGCTGATCTGCGCTAGGATTGGCGGACTCTGATCGGCTATTACTTGGAAACCATGGCTCTAACAAAAAAATTGCAGGAATGATTTTCGTCTTATTTTGCCCGAAGTAACACCTGTAACAAAAGGACTGATATAGATAAGCTTAGTAGACTTTACGCACCGCTTTGTAAGGCAAACCCGTAGTCTGGAATACTTAATTTTGAATTTCGCGGGAGATCGATTATCGATCCTCTACGCTCGAATCAACCTCATAGTTCTAATATCTGAACTCTGTCACTTCGTCTCTACAACGCTTACCGATAACATCTCTAGCGCTAATCCGAAGTGCAAGAAAGTAAGTTTTCCAGGCTTTGGCTTCTCCTTGGATAGGGCCGTAAATTGATAAAACTAGAGTCATTCGTAACTTAGAATCATTGCAATATTAGAGTCATTTTCCTTTGTTGTTTAGTACATAAATTCACAAACATAACCTAGGTTGGACTTTCCACCGAGGTATATATAGGCGTAAAATTAAGACAAGAGTTATGATGAGTCATGCTGACATAACCTAAAAAATCGTCACATGTCAACTGTACACGTATTAACGTATTTAATTTTTAATTAGTTCATTCTTCTTCTTCTCTTTTCTTCTTTTTTCTTTTTCTTTTTGTTTTTCTTGTAGAAAAACTAAAATTAAGAATACAGCTTACAAACTGCATAAAACTTAATTCTTAGAAACCCTTTACCGAGGTACTAATTGTATACTGTTGTTCACAGAACTTGATAATGATCGGCCATGCACGATCGAAACGTCGTTACGACAACAATAAATCGTTTTTCTACACTGACCGTCATACCCATGAATTTATCCTGTCTACTACACACAACGGTCAAGAATCTTAATTCATTCTACACACACTGGGTTGCTACTACCTTGGACTTCTTCCACAACATCGAAGCCAGTCCGTTGTCTCTTTGTTCTCTCCACGATGAATTTGGAACAGCAACGCAAGACTCTGTCCAACGTCAGGAAGAAGATTGCAAGGGCGACTAATCGGAGGATACTATTGCTTCGTTGCCGAAACAAAGGCATAGTACCAAGGTTTTTAAGGTTAAGATTAAATGGTTTAGGTCATCTGTCACAAAACCAGCAGTTTAAAAAAGCCTTGAAACGTTTTCAGTATAAAATACTGGATTTAGAGATCAGTGAAGTCATTATTAAACTCAAAATGCTTAGCAAACAAAAACTAGAATTGACATCTTATATTAACCAGAATTGCACCGACGAAACAGTTTTTAAAAAATTGACTAATGACGAGAATCGTAGTGAAATTTTATTTGAGAAAATTAAGAGGAAGAATATTGAAAAATTTGAGAGGCTAGAAAATAGTTCTCGTACCATGATTGGTGAAAAATGGGCTGTTAATCTCACACACACTGACATACCTCCAAAAGTTAACAATTGTTTAGCCATGGGACAAAAACATGGCGTTCCGTACTCGCCTAATAATATCCCCGTTGATGATTTCATTTGCAATGTAGAATCAGCGGTTGTCGGCCTAAGCACTACTGATAAAGATAGTATACGTAACTCGGTTACCCAAAAGTTGGTGTCTCACCAAAAAAGAGCAATTCTGAGTAAAGACCAAAAACAACAAATCTCAGACGTTAATGAAACTAGACGGTTCCTCAAAAACCATCCAGAATTAACTGTGACTAAAGCTGACAAAGGCAACGCTACTGTGATTATGAAAACCGATGAGTACCTCGCCAAAGCTAATGAATTACTAACAGATCAGAAAACCTATAAGGTCTTAACATCTGATCCTACAAAAGATTTTGAAAAACGTAACAATGATATGGTAAACAGTTGGATGAAAGAAAAGCACATAACGTGTAACACTGGCAGAAGTTTGAAAATCCACAATTCGGTAGCCCCTAGAATTTATTTTTTACCAAAAATACATAAGAAAGGTATTCCATTAAGACCAATAGTCTCTAATATTGGAGCTCCCACCTATCAATTGGCTAGGTTTTGCACAAAACCCTTAACACAGATTCTAGGTCGGTCAAACTACCACACGAAGGACTCTTGGACTTTCGCCAATGAAATCAAAGGTTTAGAATTACCACCTGAACATAAATTGATCTCGCTGGATGTTACATCACTATTCACTAACGTGCCTGTCAACCTGGCCCTTGATTGTATCAACAACAAGTGGGAATTGTTAAAACAACACACTACCTTACCCAAAAAAGAATACATCGAAGGGGTACATCTTTGTCTTGACTCAACCTTTTTTACGCACAAGGGGACCTACTATCAGCAGATTGAAGGCGTAGCGATGGGCTCGCCCATTAGTCCTGCAGTTGCGAACCTCGTTATGGAGACACTTGAAGTTGAAATAATTTCTAAATTACCTTACCAGCTCCCCTTTTTCAAGCGTTACGTCGATGACATTCTCACTGCCGTCCACATGGACCAATTAAGTAACATAGTTGACAGCTTCAACTTATTTCATCCAAGCTTACAATTCACTAGCGAAGTTGAAAAGGACGGTATGATTAGCTTCTTAGATCTTGCTATTATCCATAATGAGGACAAATTAACTATAGATTGGTACCAAAAACCAACGTGGACTGGAAGGTACTTAAATTTTAGCTCGCATCACCCCCTTGTGCATAAGAGATGTGTTGTTGCCGGACTAATCGATAGAGGTCTAAAACTGGCTGATCCTGAACTGAGACAAAAGAATCTTAGATTGATCACTGATACCTTGAGCATGAACGGATATCCAATCAGCCTCATCAACACAGTCAAGGAAACCAGAGTGGACAAATTGTATAATAATGAAATGTATGTTAAAAGAAAAGAGCTCAATAATAGATCTTACCATAGCATTGCGGTTTTACCTTACGTACAAGGGCTCTCTGAACAAATTAGAAAAATCTTGAGCGATTACAATATCAGAGTCATTTTTAAAATCACAAATAAAACTACTAATTTGTTTACAAGGCTAAAGGATCCCGTCCCAGATCAAGACCAGTCTCAGTTAGTATATAAGATTGATTGTAACCAGTGTGATAAGTGTTACATCGGGCAGACTAAACAACACCTACGAAAAAGAATCTATGAACACGAATATAGTGTCAGAATTAAAGACCCTAACAAATCTGCTCTTTCTGATCACTCCTTAACATTAGGCCATACGTTCGATTTTGACCACACACAAATACTAACTAAAGAGTGTAAAGATTATCATAGACTTATAAAAGAAATGACTAATATTGCCCGAAGTAACACCTGTAACAAAAGGACTGATATAGATAAGCTTAGTAGACTTTACGCACCGCTTTGTAAGGCAAACCCGTAGTCTGGAATACTTAATTTTGAATTTCGCGGGAGATCGATTATCGATCCTCTACGCTCGAATCAACCTCATAGTTCTAATATCTGAACTCTGTCACTTCGTCTCTACAACGCTTACCGATAACATCTCTAGCGCTAATCCGAAGTGCAAGAAAGTAAGTTTTCCAGGCTTTGGCTTCTCCTTTGATAGGGCCATAAATTGTAAAACTAGAGTCATTCGTAACTTAGAATCATTGCAATATTAGAGTCATTTTCCTTTATTGTTTAGTACATAAATTCACAAACATAACCTAGTTTGGACTTTCCACCTAGGTATATATAGGCGTAAACTTAAGACATGAGTTATGATGAGTCATGTTGACATAACCTAAAAAATCGTCACGTGTCAACTGTACACGTATTAACGTATTTAATTTTTAATTAGTTCATTCTTCTTCTTTTCTTTTCTTCTTTTTTCTTTTTCTTTTTGTTTTTCCTGTAGAAAAAATGAACAACAACTAAAATTAAGAATACAGCTTACAAACTGCATAAAACTTAATTCTTAGAAACCCTTTACCGAGGTACTAATTGTATACTGTTGTTCACAGAACTTGATAATGATCGGCCATGCACGATCGAAACGTCGTTACGACAACAATAAATCGTTTTTCTACACTGACCGTCATACCCATGAATTTATCCTGTCTACTACACACAACGGTCAAGAATCTTAATTCATTCGTCTTATTTTGCGTCGAGGAACCCGCTGATGACCTCAAAGTGGGAGCATTCCAAACCACCCTGTATACTGATATATGACATGAACATTTTTCACTATCACTACGCCTATTTGTTATTATAACGATGACCCTTAAGATTTCTGCATCTGCATTTTTGAACTTTGGCAAGCAGTAACATCTGAACAGTCGGTCCTAGAGGAAACTTACACTTACATTTTTTGTTCCTCAACTAATTATCTAGATACGGATTTTTTTTGTTTATTTTTATCGATCCATTTAGAGCTACTTTTCGCTGAATTTGGGCTTTAGCACACCGTAGCTTCCGAACGGTGGATCCTAGAGTAAACTCCAAATAACATTTTTTGTTCCTTATCTCATTATCTAGATACGGATTTTCTTTGTTTATTTTTATCAATCCATTCAAAGCCACTTTCAACTGAATTTGGCTGTTTGGTCTCAGAGTGAGCTCCAATTCATTATTCTGCTCCCCAGATCAATTATCTAGATACGGAATTTGTTTGTTTATTTTTATCAAACCATTCAGAGCTACTTTTCGCCGGATTAAGCCTTTAGCACACCGTAGCTTCTGAACGGTGGATCCTGGAGTAAACTTCAAATAACATTTTCTGTTCATTATCTCGTTATCTAGATACGGATTTTTTTTGTTTATTTTTATCAAACCATTCAGAGCTACTTTTCGCCGAATTAAGCCTTTAGCACACCGTAGCTTCTGAACGGTGGATCCTGGAGTAAACTTCAAATAACATTTTCTGTTCATTATCTCATTATCTAGATACGGATTTTTTTTGTTTATTTTTATCAAACCATTCAGAGCTACTTTTTGCCGAATTAAGGAAGCTCTAGCACAAAGGGCCGATTTGTGTGGGGGCTTACGCGAGGGCCTCTATTTTTACAGAAGACCGCAAGTTTGTCATAACACAGTTGCTTCCAATAAAATTATTGTTAATTCTATGAATACATTATTAATTTCGCGCCACTGAATAAAAGCCGTGAAAGAAGAATAATTTTACGTTACGATACTGCATACATAAGTATGGCAACACCGCGATTCTCTATCTCACTTTCTCCAGTGCTAGACGGATGGAGGTTCAATTCTCGCGCAGGCGCTCTGCCATCATATTTCGGTCTCGCTGCCGAATTTCTACGCGGTTCCATAACCTCTCTAAATTTCAAATTTTTCGAGACTTTGACATCGAATATCTCATAATATGAGTCGGTGACCCCATACTGTATTATTGTATTTGCAATCCTCACGATCTAATCAACATTACTATAGTTTTTCGTAAACATCTGTGTAGTAAATGTAGAGATATCAATTGGCCCATGTCTTTCGAGAGGGATCCTGCCATAAGGCCCATGTTAAAAATTCCAATTTCAACTATTTTTATCTTGCGTATTTAGTCGGTGACCCGGTCTGAAATCTCGCATACGTGAGAATGGGTGCTTGATTTATAATATACTGAAAATTTATTTTTTTCTGTGCATGACCCGTTCGTGCTAGAGCCTCCTTAAGCCTTTAGCACACCGTAGATTCTGAACGGTGGATCCTGGAGTAAACTTCAAATAACATTCTCTGTTCATTATCTCATTATCTAGATACGGATTTTTTTTGTTTATTTTTATCAAACCATTCAGAGCTACTTTTCGCCGAATTAAGCCTTTAGCACACCGTAGCTTCTGAACGGTGGATCCTGGAGTAAACTTCAAATAACATTTTCTGTTCATTATCTCATTATCTAGATACGGATTCTTTTTGTTTATTTTTATCAAACCATTCAGAGCTACTTTTCGCCGAATTAAGCCTTTAGCACACCGTAGATTCTGAACGGTGGATCCTGGAGTAAACTTCAAATAACATTTTCTGTTCCTTATCTCATTACCTAGATACGGAATTTTTTTGTTTATTTTTATCAATCCATTCAAAGCCACTTCCAAAACCACGAAAACTAGGGATGGGCGATGTTGAAAAAAAAGATCGATTATTAAATAATCGATGCTTAAAAAGCATCGATGTTTAACATCAATGTTTGAAAAAACAATCGATACGTCGATTATTTTTCTATGATTGATTTTTGTTTTTTGCTTTCTTGAGTTCGAAAACAATATCTTAAATGCTACTTCATTCAATCTTTATGATTATGAGAATATCGAAATCAGATTTACTGAAAGTAAAGTAATATAATATGAACCGAAAAATATGAATTACAGTCGATAAAGGAGAATTGAATAAGATAAACAAAGTTCACATTAAAATTCAACTATCAAAATATTAATATCAACTGATTGATGAAAAGTGGTGATTTTTATATGTGTGATGTATAAAGAGTGTTCAAAAGTGAAGTATTTTTGGGATTTTTTGTCATTTTTCTTCAACCGATGTTTTTCGCCAATGTTCGATAAAAAACATCGAACATCGATGAATCGGCCCGAAAAAACATCGATGCAAGTAATCGATTATTTGAAAAAAAATAATCGATTGTTTCGATTTAAATCGGCAAACATCGCCCATCCCTACGTAAAACCGCAGGTTCTGTAGCATAGAAATTGGTCTCCTTCCCTCTTACTGCCTGACCGAGACGGCCCGGGCCTAGTACTGAGACATGCCGAGTAACACCGAACCACGCCGAGTAACACCGAACCATACCGAGTGCTGCGGAGGCAAGAAGCTTTCGGATCTCATTCTCTTTCAACCTTGTCTAGCGCGATGATCTTTGTAATAATGAAGCGAGGCCATAATAAAAGTATCATACCGATTCTTGTAGAATTGAGCCAATATTGGGTTGAAGCCGAGTAATCGAGCACAGAAAAATAGGGTATTGAAATAATTCGTACTCCTGGCCGACTCCCGAACGACCGTACTACGCCTTCTCCGTCCTCCCTCTATTACACCTGACCCAATTGCTAGACCCAAAGCCGAGCCCAAACTCCAAAGCTGCGAAGCTGCCTTCACTCTCCATGCGAGCAGCGAGGACCTCCGTATTTTTCGTCGAAAATCCTCCGTCGAAATTGTGCGTATCAGATATGCCAGACTTACTACTACGTACCGATGTTTACCCACCTCAAAAACTCACGACTCTCGTGACAACCCACTGCCCTTTCATAACTCTCCGTGGCGTCCGCACCCTCCGTAGAATGACGAATGCTTCCAGCCTTCGACACATGTATAATCTCGCACTATATACCGTCGAATTTTACAATTAATTAACTGATTCGCAGTATTTCACCTAACGCTCTTCTTTTCTATCGTATCTTCTCGCAATTGGCTTTTGCGATGGTAGTATAGACTTATCGCATCGAATTGTAAACTTCATTTCTTCAAGCCGAATTCATTTATTAAATCTTTATTGACAATGCCATTCGATTTTAATAAATTGACCGCTGCCGTCGTGCATTCCGCAAATACGATTGAAGATTTGAGTGCTGGCCCTACAGCGTCGGATATATTTCCCAAGATTTGTCAGTACTTGAATGTCCGAAAAAATAAAACAAAATCGCTGCGCACAAAGGCCGTAGCCGGGTAAGTATGGGTGAGCGGCCCCCGCACGGATTCGTTTGAAATTTTGGTGAGAAGTTGCGTCTGTGGGGTTACAAACTCACCCCAAATTTCAACCCTGTAGCTGCACTAGGAACGGAGATAAAAATACAAATAGTATTTTCAGAAAATATTTTTTTTCTCAGGATCTACTGGGCCGATTTTCGTGAAAAAAATATATGTTGTGGACGTATTCTAGGCGATTTATAGGAAAAATCGAGAACCCTATCCTACCACCGTAACTGCCCGAAAAAAATTATTTCACTTTTCGTGATTTTTTTTCCGTCACTCGCTTACGAGATACAATTACCATTTTTTTTTTGCTACACAATCGGACTCTTTTCTACAACATATATTTTTTTTAAGTCGATCGAAAAGGTAGAGCATAGTTAAAAAAATTAAAACACACTTTTTTGCACGTATCAGTAATTTGTCAGAAATGCGTACTGTGACGGGGAACTCTGCTGTCCCGCTACTCCGGACCAGCAACGGGACTGAACCCAACGCCCAATTAACAAACAATTTCCTATTCAAATAAAGCTCGGGTTTGGGCGCCAGCTGGGTAGTTAGCCCAGCAATAAACGAATTGACAACAAGTAACAAATTAATAAGAAAGATCAGGTTGCACCGGCAAGCATCAACCCGCGGAGAGTGGCGTGGGTGGGGTTTGCAGCGTAGAGGGGGAAGAGGGGATGGGGAGAAAAGTGTGAACAGGCCAAGCAAGAAAGAAGCGTAGTTAGGGTAAACAATAATCAAAATTAATTTATTTCCGCCCCACTCTGGGTACGGAGGTCCCTCAAGGGTAACTGTGACTAGTTAGATCAAAATAACAAAAGATAAATTTCCCACTAAAATTAATTAACCATGACCTGCTCCGGTCTGACTCGAAAACAATGCAAGATTCTTAATTCTATGGAAGAAATAATATCGTGAGCTATTTATAGGACGACTAGGCCCGCGTAGGGGCTAGGGCGGAAGGCCATGAGCTTGAGTGCGGTTTTAGAACGCCCGTCGAGCCTGTATCGATCCTTGATAAAGTAATCCGCGACGTTACTAAGTTACCGGGGATAATTCCTCCAGCAAGCTCGCCGAAGAGTGAGCCACACAGCAAAATGGAACGATACAGCTTCGACACGGGGTCTAGCTTATTTCTACGGTTCGACGTGAGGTCCTGACCCCACTCGAAGCTATCCCTAACCTTACGCAGGGTAAAGGCCCTATAACAATTGACTCGCGACGCGGATTAATTATGAATAAACAATAACTAGGCCTCTCGGAGGCTGGAATTAAAGAAAAGCTAGCCAACTACGCATTCATACAAGGCTCTCGCCCCGCACGTCGCCCACGAGGCTGACCGTGACGATATGAGGTTCATTAGGTTCCCGTTCAGACAAAGTTAACAGTTCAAGACACAAGATTCTCTGTTCTATTGGCTCAATTTATGACTCTGTAGAAGACGCTGGCTACGGCCGACCACTCAGGGTCCGTCGAGAGACAACCAGGGCAATTTTCAAGACACGAGGCCGTTATTTTTAAATTTCAAGATGGCCACTGGTTGATTCAGGCACGGGGTAAAGGCTTGGACTCACCGTCGATCGTGTTTTCTTTCTCCCTGCTTGGGATCTCGTCCCGCCGGATCGTCTCCCACACACAGATTCTACTTTTTGAGTTCGAAGATTTAATACCCCAACGGGTGAAAGAACAGGACAGTTCGTGTTCGGTTCGGCAGTGCAAAGTGCAAGTATAGAAAGGGCAAGCAATTATTCAAGGCGCCTCTACTAGGCAAAGACCTAATCGCAAGTGGTAGACGGCGTGTCGCCGGCTCCCTCGTATCCCCACTCCTAGGGCTATCGATGTGCAATCGACCCAGGATCTGCGTCCTGCTATTGGTTACGCAACCTGTGCCTAGCTTAATGTTAAAGGGCTGACGCAGCCGTCTCGATCCTCGCCACGTTCAGAGTTATCGTAGTCTTGTCCCGCAGGGGTTCTCGGTCTGGGGCTCCTGGTTCCTTGGCGGCTCGTATTTCATTGCAGGCTCTTCAGGCGCGGGAATCTCGTCCGCCGACCACTCGTCCCTCGCTGGTTTTTATGCCCAGGAGGCTATTGCCCCGCTGATCGTTTTGCGAACCCCTGGCCTTCTCTAGTGTCAGTTTCTGTGTCTTTGTTCGTGATCGTAGCTTCGCAGCGTCGTTCGTTTACATGTAAGGAGAGTTCAAATAAAACAGGAATTAATATCGACTCGGTTTGCTTGTATCGTCACGGCCACCAGGCAGGGTCTGTTTCGGCGCGGGATTCAAAAGGAGTTTCAGGCATTCCTTCACATTTTCTCATGGGATGTTCTTTATTACTGGTCCGTTGGGGTTCGGGGCTTTTTGTAACAACAGGTGGAAGCTGTCATGTTACAACTCCCCTCCCCCCAGACGGACCGTGGGAGTTGTGAGCGCAAGCGGATAACCCGCGGGCCGAACCCTGAGTGGTGACCGCAAGCGACATGTCTTATCTTATACATTATCTTATTC
The DNA here is from genome assembly GCA_018257835.1 of Euura lappo. Lineage (NCBI taxonomy): Eukaryota > Metazoa > Arthropoda > Insecta > Hymenoptera > Tenthredinidae > Euura > Euura lappo. The sequence goes on from JAEUYN010002276.1 coordinate 18,187, forward strand.
AGGTTGTAAAGACCCTTTCATAATATCACATTTGATTATCTGACCATCTGGTCTCTTTTTAAAGGAACTTGTGCCTTTCATTTGTACTTTTTAGTCTTTCCGACTCAAAATTAATATCAAAATCATTTTATAAACAAAATAAAGTTTCTCTTTGCCCATGCTAGACCGCTGGTCCTTGTAGTGACTATTCTGTTCACTTGTAAATAATAAGACAAATAATAAGTTCTTTCTTTTCCGCTGGGAACCTGAGCTTTTGCTCCTACGGTTTACCAGGGTTAACTAGCCAGTTTCTTACTTTTTCCGTTTCTGTTCTCCCCGCTACGGGGTTGTAATTTCTTTCTCCACTCTTGGCTAGTGAATCCTGACTCTGAGTTGCAGTTTTCTTTTCATAATTAAATAAATTAAATCAAATCAAATTATCTTACCCCCGCGGGGTTCTTTCTAACTCTTTCTAAAAAAAAATTTTTCTCTTTTTCCTTGGGACTTTACCACACCCCGCCTTCAACAGACAACCAAAACGCGTCTCTTTAAAGTAAAAAAAATTATCAAAACAACAAAACAAAACAAAACAACTACTTTCTCGTAGCTCCGTCCTTGGCTTCCCTACTCTTGAGGGCTCAGGACCTAGTGCAAAAAAAATTCACCCATTAGAAAAAAAAACTACGTCAACTCGGGGTCTGGCTCTATGTCGGTTCGTTCTGTGATCCCCCGCAAGTTGGGGAATCCAACTCGGTGCTCAAGTCTCCTATTTCATGAAAGGAATAATTTTCACCAGGTTTCTCGGTGATTTCCCATTGCTCGTTCTCCCCATCGATTTTTACCCCAAATTTTCGGACAAAGTCCATCCCTAAGATGCAGTCTCCCGCTAACGAAGGAATGACACGGATATCTAATTCGTGAGTAACACCAAGAAGGGTGACCGGCAGGGTTGCCTCTTCAGTTATCGCTTCTATTGCCCCGTTAGCAAGCACGACGCTTCTATTACCGGATTTCGTAACGGGCTTGCCCGCTCGTTTCACTGTGCGTGTCCCACCGGAACCTAGGAACGTTCGCGACGAACCTGTGTCCACTAGGGCACGAACGGGGTCGTCACCGACGCAAATCTGCAAGAACCAACGCGCGTGTAAGTCGGGGGTCTGAAGCGGGAAGCAAGTGTCACTTTCGGTTTGAGTTTTGGAGTCTTGTGGCGAGTTCAGTTCAGGGGGGGTCTCGGTGACTCCTAACGAGACCCCGTCTCGTTTTCTGGATTACATCTAGGACAATCGATTGAAGTTACCCCGTGTAACCCGCAGGTCGAGCAAAATTTCTGTGCTGGCGCAGGACATTTCGCCCAGATGTGACCCTGGCGGCGACAGTTCCAACACGTTACGCTCGGTCCTCCGTCCATGTCTCGGGATCGCGTCGGTATCGGGCTAGGAGCTTCTGGATTAGGAGGGGGCATGGCAGGGGCAGGATTTTGGGTTAGGCTGGTATAGGGAGTTCCCGTGGAGACAAAATTTGTCGTGGTATTCCCCGCTCTCCTACCCTGAAAGTTCTGATTTTGCGGATTCGGTGCGGGTTTAGCGTTTTTCCAGGCGGTTATTGCCTTAAGGGCCTCTTGTACTTTCGCTAATTCTTTTGCGAGGCTGGTCATCTGCTGTCCCACTTCGCTCTCCCCGCTCGGGGGCTTCGTGCCGTTTTTCGGTGAGCTTGTCACGTTTTTCTCCCCGCTGGGATCATCTGACGCCGCGGGTGGGTCGGTGATAGCCGCCAACGCCGAAGATTTCTTCAAGGGAGTGATTTTCGGTTTACAGGCCAGCTCTGCCATGAATGATTCTTCTGGGGTCGGAGGAGGTCGGTACGTTCGCGACAGTTCCAACTGTCTTTCCCGAGCGGCAGCGAGGCGCGATAGATCTCGGAAGTTTGTTATCGTTTCGCGATTCAAGGCTTCGCGGATGTTCGGTCTCAAATTTTCAAACGCCATGTCCAGCTGTTCCTCTAGCGGGTATTTTCTCTGCATTCGGTGTAACAGTGCGCGGATGCAGATCAGGTATTCGGTTACCGTTTCTGTGGGTCCCTGCGTGCGCGTGGCGGCTTGCTGTCGGAGTCGCTTGTCGACGGTTACGTCGCCAAAGGTTTCGCGGAACGCGGTTCGAAAATCGTCGTACGTTATCCAATCATCTTGCTGGACCCGCAACCATTGAGACGCCGCTCCCGAAAAAATTATTGGTAAGGAATTCAAGATCTCTTCTCCCATCAATGGCGTAAATCTACGGCATTCTTCCAAACGACTCAAGAATTCTTCCGCGCTTTGGTCTCCCGGGCCAGAGAATTTGATACCCCACCTTCGGAGTGCATCTAGGACGTCTTTCGAGCGGTCGGCTCGCGGTACCGGTGCATAGGTCGACAGGTGGGCTGGATACCCCTCTACCATTCGCGATCTTGGCTCGGCCATCCTACTGTGCGGGGTGGTATATGCCCCCTCGGCGCCGTGCATTGACCCGTCGTCGTCTCCCCGCGGTCGAAGAGAGGAGGCTCGCGGCCTTGCTCTCGGAAAATCGGATTCTCTAGGTTGACCGGTAGGAAACCAATCCTGCTCGCGGTCGCGCGGTTCGAGTACAGGTCTAGGCGGCTGGTAGTGTCCTGGTTCGCGCGAGATTCCTGCTGAAAACCAATCCGATTCTCTTTCGTGGGTATTGAAACGCGGTCGGTGAGTGTCAAAATACCCCGATGCAACGGTGGTCGGTACCTGATACGCGGTCATTCGCGTGTGATACATCGTCGATATTATAGGACCGCTCATTGAAACCGCGGTCGTTCCGGTCGTCGTCGTTCCCGCGATCGCGCTCGATACAACCGTTCCGGGCACGGCTACGGCGAGTCTCGGTGACTGCCTAGCCTCCCCGGGTCGCGCCAGCTCTTCTTCTATCACTGACCCCGCTCTGCTCCCCGATCGTCTGGCTGGCAGTGGTCGTTCACTCACCCCCGCGGAGGTGATCGGTTCTTCGCCGTCTTCCGGACCCCAGGGCACTTCTACTTGCCCCTCCAATCTCTTACAATACCGCAAATACCGCTCTCTTAATTCTACAATCGACCCCGTCGAGCTCACGTGTAGGGAATCTAGTAAGTGAGACAATTCGTTCAAGGGCATCGTCCAGATGTGAGTTCCTAGCGGGGAATCCTCCATCTCGATTTATTTTCGGTTTTCCACCACGTTCGTTTACCCGCAAAAAATTTTATCCCGCTCGTGAGAAATAGGCAAAAAAAATGTTGGCTTGACCGCGCTCGATTTTCCCACCCAAAAGTAGCAAAAAAAACGACCAGTTCAGTCTCAGGGCAACAGAATTCGTTTCAGTCCCAAAAAAAAATTTCAGTTCGGTCTCAGTGCAAGAAATTTCAGTCCAAAAAAATACACAAAAAAAAAACAAGTACCTATGTGGTCCTTTGTCTCAGCTCAGCAACTTCAGTCTCGTTCAGTAGTACAAAAAATAATTTTTCCCAACACCAACAATCGTGCAGCAATTTTCATGTAAATGATTCAAGGCGAAAGAGAAAAAAAAATATATAAACAAATTTCAGTTCAAGTTATCGTCTCTCTGACGATTTCCAGCCACGTTAGGGCTTCAAGCACAGTTCAGTACAAAAGCATTAAGAAAAAAAATCAACTGGTCAAATATCGGTCTTCTATTCAATTTCTTAGCCTAATAATATTTCGTAGCCAGCGTATTCTATCTGCCCTTCAGAGTCAGGACAAGTTTTTCTCTTATTGCACAGTTCAAAGTTCGGGTCTATTCAATTGTATTCGGGACTCTTCGTGATCGCGGCGCGATCGCAACAAATAAGGTTCGGGTCACCTTCCCCACTCTTACGCTATCCGGTCGGCGGAGAAATGTTCAAATCCCGCGTTTCACCTCTCGTCAGACGAATTATGATGGAAAAGAAATTTTTCAAGGAACTAAAATGGCCTAAACCCTGTTTAGGTGCGCACAACAACAAAAAAATTCACCTGCGGAGGGAAATTATCACGTAATTTTTCTCAGGGCCCCACGTTCGGGCGCCATTTGTGACGGGGAACTCTGCTGTCCCGCTACCCCGGATCAGCAACGGGACTGAACCCAACGCCCAATTAATAAACAATTTCCTATTCAAATAAAGCTCGGGTTTGGGCGCCAGCTGGGTAGTTAGCCCAGCAATAAACGAATTGACAACAAGTAACCAATTAATAAGAAGGATCAGGTTGCACCGGCAAGCATCAACCCGCGGAGAGTGGCGTGGGTGGGGTTTGCAGCGTAGAGGGGGAAGAGGGGATGGGGAGAAAAGTGTGAACAGGCCAAGCAAGAAAGAAGCGTAGTTAGGGTAAACAATAATCAAAATTAATTTATTTCCGCCCCACTCTGGGTACGGAGGTCCCTCAAGGGTAACTGTGACTAGTTAGATCAAAATAACAAAAGATAAATTTCCCACTAAAATTAATTAACAATGACCTGCTCCGGTCTGACTCGAAAACAATGCAAGATTCTTAATTCTATGGAAGAAATAATATCGTGAGCTATTTATAGGACGACTAGGCCCGCGTAGGGGCTAGGGCGGAAGGCCATGAGCTTGAGTGCGGTTTTAGAACGCCCGTCGAGCCTGTATCGATCCTTGATAAAGTAATCCGCGACGTTACTAAGTTACCGGGGATAATTCCTCCAGCAAGCTCGCCGAAGAGTGAGCCACACAGCAAGATGGAACGATACGGCTTCGACACGGGGTCTAGCTTATTTCTACGGTTCGACGTGAGGTCCTGACCCCACTCGAAGCTATCCCTAACCTTACGCAGGGTACAGGCCCTATAACAATTGACTCGCGACGCGGATTAATTATGAATAAACAATAACTAGGCCTCTCGGGGGCTGGAATTAAAGAAAAGCTAACCAACTACGCATTCATACAAGGCTCTCGCCCCGCAACGTCGCCCACGAGGCTGACCGTGACGATATGAGGTTCATTAGGTTCCCGTTCAGACAAAGTTAACAGTTCAAGACACAAGATTCTCTGTTCTATTGGCTCGATTTATGACTCTGTAGAAGACGCTGGCTACGGCCGACCACTCAGGGTCCGTCGAGAGACAACCAGGGCAATTTTCAAGACACGAGGCCGTTATTTTCAAATTTCAAGATGGCCACTGGTTGATTCCGGCACGGGGTAAAGGCTTGGACTCACCGTCGATCGTGTTTTCTTTCTCCCTGCTTGGGATCTCGTCCCGCCGGATCGTCTCCCACACACAGATTCTACTTTTTGAGTTCGAAGATTTAATACCCCAACGGGTGAAAGAACAGGACAGTTCGTGTTCGGTTCGGCAGTGCAAAGTGCAAGTATAGAAAGGGCAAGCAATTATTCAAGGCGCCTCTACTAGGCAAAGACCTAATCGCAAGTGTTCGACGGCGTGTCGCCGGCTCCCTCGTATCCCCACTCCTAGGGCTATCGATGTGCAATCGACCCAGGATCTGCGTCCTGCTATTGGTTACGCAACCTGTGCCTAACTTAATGTTAAAGGGCTGACGCAGCCGTCTCGATCCTCGCCACGTTCAGAGTTATCGTAGTCTTGTCCCGCAGGGGTTCTCGGTCTGGGGCTCCTGGTTCCTTGGCGGCTCGTATTTCATTGCAGGCTCTTCAGGCGCGGGAATCTCGTCCGCCGACCACTCGTCCCTCGCTGGTTTTTATGCCCAGGAGGCTATTGCCCCGCTGATCGTTTTGCGAACCCCTGGCCTTCTCTAGTGTCAGTTTCTGTGTCTTTGTTCGTGATCGTAGCTTCGTAGCGTCGTTCGTTTACATGTAAGGAGAGTTCAAATAAAACAGGAATTAATATCGACTCAGTTTGCTTGTATCGTCACGGCCACCAGGCAGGGTCTGTTTCGGCGCGGGATTCAAAAGGAGTTTCAGGCATTCCTTCACATTTTCTCATGGGATGTTCTTTACTACTGGTTCGTTAGGGTTCGGGGCTTTTTGTAACGACAGGTGAAAACTGTCATGTTACAGCATGCAACAAGTTTTCACTCCAACAATTCCAAACGATAAATTCTGGAAAAGCTTCGGAAAACCAGCATGAAGAAGGCAATGGGATATCATTGATGTTATCAACAACGGTATTATAATCTGTTGTTGACTGCAACTTCTCATTATCCAGAGTGACATCCAGGTGTTCACAATATTCTGTCTCCTGTGAAGGGTTTTTTCTCTTTATGGGCAGGTGATTATCAGGGAGTAAGACTCTTGGTACAGCTCCTTCTCTCAAAATCGCCTTTCCTCTTGGCAATCTTGATATCGTGCCATCAGGCATTTTTGTAACGTACTCTTTTTCAACATCGCTTTCGAGGAAATGCAGTTCGCAAACTGCGTCTGTCTTTCTGAGTACCTCCCCTTCGCAACAAATGATTTTTGACCAAGCTCTTAAACTTGTGTGCTACGGAAAGATTTACGGAATAACACAATAAATAACTGTAACAGGAAATAATCCGAGTCACCGTCAGTGATCCGTAACCCTAATAAGTTAGGAAATGGGATATTCAAATATATATCGATTCGAGTAAATATCGATCTATCGAGGAACGACCAAGAGCCGGTAGACGCGTGCCTCGCGTAATCCACTTGTGTGCCGACTCTTGCATCCACACAACGTCTCAAATTGTATATCGTATATTGTATATTGTATTCCGTTTCTCTTTTGTTAATTTATTTTATACATCACATATACCGTGCCTTATAAATAATTGTTAAAGTGTAATTTCTATACAAAAGTGTATAAGGTGCCCAAGCGAGTCAGACAATTTGTAAGTACAATAAACTTGGAGTTCTGTTTGACCTTTAATATTCTCTTGGAAATTTGGTTGGTTTCTCCTTATTTTGGGTCCCCCCAAATACCCCCACCCCTGAGATAGTTTCTTATTTATTATTATCGTTTACTCGTCTTAGCTAGCTAATATTCTATTTTGTTAATTTAAATAAATTAACTGGCGCCCAATTCTCGTAAAATTTCTGGCCCTCGACAGCACTGACCCAGCCGCGTCGAGTGAGAAGCATAGTAAATTATTCCGTTATTTATTTGTTAAATGGTATTATAGTAAAGCTTCGCTGTTTCAATGGCGCCCAACGTGGGGCACTTTGGGTAGTTCTTTTTTGTAAATTAAATGAAAATAACAAATTTAAGTCGTTGATAGAATTTTCTTCAACCAAATTCGAACGGTTAGAGCGCCGTAGTTTGAGAGTCTCTGAGTACGAACCTCAGCAAACCACCGAGGAGGTTATTATAATCCACCTCACGTTATATTTCTTATAATATTTACACGACGCTCTATTCTACTCGATTATATATTTCTATTTATTATCTCTGTTATTATAGGGCACTATATTTGTATATAACCTGTATGTTTTTGTATTATGTATTTTATTTAGGTATTTTGTAGTACTATAATTTAGTATGTGTAATTATTGTCTGCCAATTCATGTTATCGAGTTTAGATCTTGCTCTAGTTTGTTAACAATTTAATGTGAGTATTAGGGAAAATAAGCTTTGGAATCCCGTATCAGACAAAATAAAATTGTCGATAGATGCAGATCTTGCTCCCGTCTATTGATAATTGCCTAATTACCGAATTGATTACTGAATTAAGAAAAAAAAAATGAAAATTCCAAATTAAAATAAGTTAGTTCCAACAAACCTAAACAAATTATCGGATTAGACATTGGCAAGAGACGTACGGTTTCAGTCATCGAGTTAATAAATAATGTTTCTAGGCCGCTCTCCACCTAAAAGAAAACAAAACAAAAATCAATTGAAAAAATCTCAATCGGACGCGAAAGACTCAACCGACGCGTCAGCCGATAACAATAGGATGTCTCAAAACGAACATAATGTGTCAATCGCTGACCGTCATAGTCCGGACAAAGGTCAAGATGATAACGGACCAGGTGCGGCATATATTCCGGTCGACCCAACAGATCCAATCGTAATAAGATCCATCACACCTGTTTCCGTTGAACAATTAATTCACGCGCCGATATTCAATCAAGCGATAGAACCGATTGTAAACCAAATGACTCAAATGAGAGATCACACGGATAAGGTAAACGACCGCGTAAATAAAATGGGTGACCGCGTGAATAAAATGGACCAAACACTAAACGATGTCTTAGATAAAATCAACGGACTAATAAGCGCAATGTTGAATAAAGAGCCGGAAAAAAGACAGACACGTAAATCGGGTAATAATCCGAACGAAGAAGAGATTGACTATTCAGCGGACGATGAAGCGGTAATAGAAGATCGGACAAGTTATATGGAACTGCAAAAAGCACCTGTTTCGGCCCGAAACAAAACAGCTAATAATTCATCTAGTGCTTTTACTCCGTACTCTCGCGGCGAAGGCCAAATAAATCCTTCAAGCAGCCGACCATTAGCTGGACATTTACAAGCTAACAATACCCTACCAGATCAAAGATTAAATACACCGGTAGTAACACACGGTTCTGTTGAAAGAGAATTACGACAGGTACATTTCCATCCAAACCCTCCACCACTACCATTAGTGACTGATGTAGCTCAACCTGCCGGATTGTCAATGCCACAACTATTTAAAGTTAAGATCGCACGTCATCTACCTAACGGAGAGGTTATCAATGAGGAAACCCTGATTACCGAACAACAATACCGACAAGTGCTAAATGCACCAATAAACCCAAGTCCACTTATAAACGAGCGAGTAATACCACAATCGAATTCGTACGATCGAGCCCGTAGTATTAGCCGCGCGTCTACGTATTCCTTCAATCCAAACAACATCGCATCGTCTACGCAACGTGTAGAACCCGACTATCAAGCGTTCGGAGCGCGAAGAGGAAATTTGTCTTGGAGATCGAGCGACTCCAGTGACGCTGAACAATTTAACGAACCACCCGATCTTACCTCTCGTCCAGGCACGCAATCGAGACGAAATACGCAACCAATACCGAGTAGTCGAATTGAAAACCGATATCCCGCGCGTGATTATCAACCCTCCGCGCTAAAGATTGGTCAAATAGTAAACTCGTGGAAAATATCATTCCCTAAAACGGAAAAGGACCCAGAGCAATTTTTGTTGATCCTTAAAGACCTTCTGTCTTCCAGCGGAATACAAAAGGACTTAGTTGTACCCTGTTTGTCAAAAATATTCGAAGGCCCTTACAGATCGTGGTACCTAGTAAATAAAATCTCGTGGCGCTCGTGGAAAGATTTCGTCAAAACTTTCCGTGCCGATTGGGCACTTAAAAAGTCCGACACTGACCTGTTATACGAAGTTCGTGACTTAACTGCAGAAAAAAACGAAACATTAGCTGAATTCGCTTGCCGAGCTCGGTTTATCTTCGAGCGTATGCGATCCCCCCCACTCTTCAGAGAACAACTGCGACAAATCTTATCGAAATTCAATCCCCGTTTAAGTTGTGAAATCATGAATCTTGGTCACACTGACTACACAGAATTCTTCCACTATGTTAACGAGAGAAGCTATTTATATCAAAGATCTAACACACAAGTCAACAACAATAGCAGTCGACGTTTAGCTAGAGCTCCCGAATTAAGAGCGATCCAACAACAGACCCAGTCATCTGACGAATCAGATGAAGACAATATAGCGGGACAAGAAGAAAATCCTTCCGATCAGGATGAAGAACAAAGAGTCGCTTTGAATTTCGTCAAACAAATTAAAAGTTCGCTGAATTCAAAGAAAACGTCGAAGACGCTTAATCACTCGAAAACCTCGACCCAACAAAAGTTAGAAAAGAGTCTAGAACATTTTAGTAATACGAGTCAAACTAAACCTACTACTACTACTACTAGCTCTGCTACCGAACAAAACAAATCGAATCAAAGCAAAACCCCGTTTGATCCGAATAAATACTTTTGCGTGAACTGCGGCCAAAACGGACATACAGCCCGTTATTGCAGAAACGAACGGCAAATCGTTTGTTACAATTGTCGTAAATCAGGCCACGAAACAAGAAATTGTACAACTCAGCAGGGAAACGCGAACAGCCCACAGTAACTCGTCCTCAAGTTATTGTATCTCAGGGCGCAGTTGAGGTAGAAAGTAGAACCGAACTGGTAGAAGGCAACGAAAAACGTGAATCACCAAGTAACTTCGAACAGTCAAAAAATTTGGATAAACCAAGTGCGAATGCCGAATACAGTTCGATAAGTCAAACCGAAAATGGAACGGAACCAAACATAAGTTTAAACATCATTAATTTAACCGACAGTGAATACGAGCTTTCGGATGACGAATATGAGTTTCTGCCCCAAGATAATGTAAATGAAAACGCGGACTGTTCCATTGAAATCATAAATGAATCGGTAAATTTGTCAACGATGTCTAACGAAATCCTCGATGAAGAAATCGTCGTTAGCGACGATCGCGTTACACAGTTCGATAAAGAATCGCTGAAAAATTGGATACCCCCGCGATTACCATATCACATGATACACCGGTTAACCCAACGTCGTATCTATCGCGGCATCCACGAACTAAGAGAACCAAATAAAACGGTTAGAATTCCGGTGAAGATCTCAATCTACGGTGAAGAAATCACAGGGATTATTGACAGCGGGAGTGACAGATCATTCTTAAGTCTATCCGCTTACCAACGCGTAAAGAAATACCAAATTAAAGAATTAATTCCGGATGCCTCATCGAAAACAGGCGTGCGCCTAGGTGACAGGTCTATTGTGCGAACACACGGCGGTACTAGCTTTGTCATCGACGTAGGCGATGTTTACGGACCGCAATGGTTTAGCGTAATGCCCGGGTTATCAGGCGATCTTATCTTGGGCATGGATTTTTGGATGACTTTCAAAGTAACAGTCGATCCGTTTTCGAAAACTTGGACGCTAGCTGGCAGTAAGAATGTGTTCCCTTTGTCGCATTCAATCGCGAATACGTCAGAGTTAAAAATACTGACAGTAGACCAGACGGATCGTTTAAAAGTTTTTCTCGACGCCGAATTTGCTAAATTCGATAAAGAAACAACCGGAAAAACCGATTTAATCAAACACGTTATTGAACTGAACGATCCCACACCCAATCGTCAAAAACCGTATCGAAGAAGCGAAGTTGTTCGTAAATTTATTGATCAAGAAGTAGACAGGCTACTAGAAAAAGGCTATATTACTTGGAGTAATAGCGAATGGGCAAGTATACCCGTTGTAGCCCCAAAAGGAAACGTAGGCCTTAGGTTTTGTATCAATTATAAACCCGTAAATCGTCAAACAAGAAAACCAGCGTATCCTTTACACAATATGCGTTCAATCTTGTCACAACTCCACCAAGCGAAAATAATTTCCACCCTTGACTTGAGTGAAGCTTTCCATCAAATTCTTATGGACGAACAGAGCCGAAAATACACCGCGTTTGCTGTAGAAGGCAAAGGCCTATTGGAATGGCTCAGAATGCCATACGGTTTGACAGGTGCACCGTCCACTTTCCAGAGACTCATGGATATCTTGAAAAGAAAAATGGCAAACTTAATCCACGAACGGAAGTTACCGAATAAATGGGTAGATCAAGTCTTTACCTATCTTGATGACTGGATTATCGTCAGTCAAGACCTCGAAGAACACATATCAATCTTGTCGTTAGTTTTCGAAATATTTAGAGAAGCAAACTTAATCGTCAATCGCAAAAAAAGTAGTTTCGCATGTAAGGAAGTCAAATTCCTCGGTTATATAATCGATGAGTTCGGCATGAGACCGAACCCGGAAAAAATCCAACCTATCCTAGACTATCCAGTTCCAACGGACAGAACGCGACTCCGTCAATTCAATGGCCTCGTTAATTGGTATCATAGACACCTTAAATGTATCGCTAAAGTACAGGGACCTCTAAATAAATTAACCAGTCCTAAAGTTCCTTGGAGGTGGACGGATGTCGAACAAAAATCATTTGAAGAAGTTAAAAGGGCTTTAGCCGATGCACCGCGTTTATTTGTCCCAAACCCAGGACAACCGTTTATTTTGTATACGGACGCAAGTGATTTCGGATTAGGCGCGATACTTGTTCAAATCGATCCTGAAACTAACGCAGAAAATCTTATCGAAGTACTAAGTCGACCACTGAGAGGCGCGGAACTTCATTACACGACTACCGAGAAAGAATGTCTAGCAGTCGTTTGGTCCGTAGAAAAACTTCGCTGTTACCTCGAAGGTGTTCCATTTAAAATCGTTACTGATCATCAAGCGTTAGAATGGCTTCATGGATTAAAAAATCCAACTGGTCGTTTAGCTAGGTGGGCCATGTATCTCTATCAACACGACATAACCGTTGAACACCGCCGCGGTACTACGAACGAAGCCCCTGATGCGCTATCAAGGATGTTTGATGTTGACGAAGATCCTCTTGGTTGGGAAAAGGTTATCGACGAAATAATACAAAACCGTACACGATTAAACACAATTCAAGGTCCAGACTGGTACAAAACTAAGTTCAAACTAGTCGAAACACAACCAGATCGATTTACCGAATGGAAAATCGATAATAATGACCTATTTTATTATAAACCCGATTATGAAAAAGCTCTCATAGATGATGAGAACCCGTGGAAAAGGGTAATTAAGCCAGAAGACGTCCTGAATATTTTACGCGAAAACCATGACCTACCGCAGTCAGGTCACTTGGGAAGAGATAAGACACTAGACAGAATTCGACAAAACTATTACTGGCCCGGTATGACGCAAGACGTCAAATCTTATGTCGAAGATTGCGAAACTTGCCTTAAAGTCAAATATAACCAAAGTCCGATTAAAGGTCCCCTTGGAACTAGACCGTTACAACAACCGTGGTCACAATTGTCAATTGATACCGTCGTCACTCAAACGCGTACCAAAAGAGGTAATTCTAACGTTCTGGTAATATTAGATCTATATACAAAATTTATCGAATTATTTCCCATGCGACAAAAAACAGGAAAAAATGTCGTCCGAGCATTAGATATCCTTTTTGATCGTTGGGGCGCGCCAAAGTCAGTTCTTACAGATAACGGCAAGGAGTACTTAAATAAAGACGTCACAGCACTCTTAGAAGCTCGCGGAATAGAACATGAGACAACCCCGTTTTATCATCCGCAAGCAAATCCAGTTGAACGAGTCAATCGTACAATAAAGCCTATGATCGCGGCATTCATAAAAGACAATCATAATGAATGGGATGAACATTTGACAAAGCTTCAATTCGCGTACAACACAGTACCACACGCGGGTAGTCGAGTATCGCCATTCTATTTGAACCACGGCCGCGAAGCAGCGTTTAAGGATGTATAGGCTATACAATCTCAACCAAAAGTGAGTCTCGTCGTCAATATTGAGTACTTCGAGATGAGATAAAAATCCGAAAAAAATCAACCACAATCAAGATGATAAGAGTATTCATTTTCAATAATAATAATGCCCAAAAGTTATCAACAAATTATTTAAACAAATCATTGTTTAACAAATTTCCTGGTGACGTTATTTTTTTTTCATGTCAAATGTATTCGATAATCTTTCTGAATACTCATGAATTTTTTCAGAATTCTGTCACTTTTTTTAAATTTCCGTTTTCGGAAATTTCTAAAGGCTGTATTTACAAAACTATTAGTTCTACTCTCCGGAAACTTCGGAATTGTAATCTACATCGTTTCCACAATAACATATCCAAAATTCAAATTTTTTTTCTCAATTTTTCAAAATCGAAAACGGAAATTTCAAAAAAGTGAAAAAATTCTGAAAAAATTCATGTGTATTCAGAAAGATTAACGAATTCATTTGACATGAAAAAAAAATAACGTCACCAGGAAATTTGTTAAACAATGATTTGTTTAAATAATTTGTTGATAACTTTTGGGCATTATTATTATTGAAAATGAATACTCTTATCATCTTGATTGTGGTTGATTTTTTTCGGATTTTTATCTCATCTCGAAGTACTCAATATTGACGACGAGACTCACTTTTGGTTGAGATTGTATAGCCTATACATCCTTAAGAACATCCGTAAACCTAGAGACGATAACGTACATTCGCTCGACGAGTCGGTTGAGCATTGGGTAAAAAGACTTAGTAAAATTGACGAATTTCGTCATAAAATTGAAAGTCGATTAAAGGCTTACGCGAATAAAACTCTTGCCAAATCTAAAAACGACAAGCAAACGTCTATGGAAATTAAAGTAGGAACTGAAGTTTATTATCCTAACAAAAAATTAAGTAATAAAGCAGAAGGCTATTCAGCTAAATTCGCTCATCGTTTTGTCGGACCAGTTTACGTAAAAAAATTACTTGGGCCGATGGTCGTTGAGTTGGCAGACAGTAAAGATAAGATCGTTGGAAAATATTATATCACGGATTTAAAGATTCCCCGCCGAAGTTTGCGTAGTCAATGTACCCCCCCCGCAGAACGATACACCGGCAGCCGATGCAACAACATCCAAATGAACAACGAATCCTATCCTGACACCGATACGATGAATCACCAACGAGTCATGAACCGCCTGAAGTATTGAGGAAAGAAAGGGTAAATCTCGAAACTGAACTCCTGATTTCGACAAAAGAAGCAGCAATAGCAAGCCACCTTCTCTTCACCAGAGTCGGTAGCAGCCAGCCCTGAATTCGACTTTGAATACGGCCGTTCCGCCTTACGTTTGAAGCCCAGGTTACACCGATAGGCGAACCTGGAAGCACCGAACCGATCGTTGATGATGGGAAGCGAATTAATCGTTATCCGGAATCTGCCTTCACCTGAGGCGAAGCTCACTATGCAATAGGATCATCTGAAAGGATTTATGTGACGTGAAGTCCTGACAAATCAAATTTCCTCGACCATGGTACCTGCCAAGGTAAAGGATATCTCTGCATAATGATACAACAGCCTTGTTAATAGTGGTGAAACCCTTAACACCACCGACTTCAACGAAATTTGACGAGTCACCCCAAAGACTACTCGTCAAACTACGAAGAACGGCAGGGAGAATCCACCGAAGAACTGTACTTTTACCGACTGCAGAATCATTAACGGATTACGGATACCTATTCCAGAAACTCGTTATGAGACAAGCTGAGATACTCGCCGTCAAGGAGAAGTCAGAATAACCAACCTGGCTGATCCCACAAAATAAACCTAAATTCTTCGCCGATGTTACGGAACCGTAAAGCAAGGAGCACGAGTCGAATTCAGATGATTATACCCGAACCAAGTCAGGAGTCGACTCAGTTAAGGAGAACGCACTGTAATGCACTTCTAAAATGAGACTCACTAACCCAAGGACACAATCTGGACTACTGTTGTCAAAAGAAAACGTTACCATGATACACTTCATACCTCTCTCGCGGACAAGACCTCGACAAAATTATGAAGGAGCGACCGAAACCAGCGAACGAAGAAGAAGACTTCAATATCGTTCTGACGGGTTCAAGAAGCTACCCCCCTACCAAAGAATAGGCCTGAACCCTTTTCGTCGTATACTACAAATTTTGTGCCGTTACTCACAATCGTTAGTAAAAAAAAAAAAAAAAATTTTTACGTTAAATATTTATTGTCTATATGTAAAATTAGTATTGAATAATAGGCCGCCATTGGTAATATTAGTAGACACGCATTAGGCATCTATCGTTCCTATTACCCTTTGAATTAACCTTGCACCTACCCGAACATGTTATGTTGAAACGGCAAGTTAATTCATATCCGTTGTGTACATTATCCAACTGAATTTCCAAGTAGACACAAATTTAAATTCAAGCATGAAAGATTTTGATACAGGTTGAACAGGACTACAAGTGGCAGTTACCAAGTAAGTGACAAGTTCAAAAAAAAAAAAAAAAAAAAAAACCCGTATGTAAACTTTGACTCAAAAGCCGTAAATAAAATCTTACAAGTTGTCAATCACTGACGTTGAGCTCCGAAGGGGGAGGGTGTAACAGGAAATAATCCGAGTCACCGTCAGTGATCCGTAACCCTAATAAGTTAGGAAATGGGATATTCAAATATATATCGATTCGAGTAAATATCGATCTATCGAGGAACGATCAAGAGCCGGTAGACGCGTGCCTCGCGTAATCCACTTGTGTGCCGACTCTTGCATCCACACAACGTCTCAAATTGTATATCGTATATTGTATATTGTATTCCGTTTCTCTTTTGTTAATTTATTTTATACATCACATATACCGTGCCTTATAAATAATTGTTAAAGTGTAATTTCTATACAAAAGTGTATAAGGTGCCCAAGCGAGTCAGACAATTTGTAAGTACAATAAACTTGGAGTTCTGTTTGACCTTTAATATTCTCTTGGAAATTT
This sequence comes from Euura lappo, assembly GCA_018257835.1. Lineage (NCBI taxonomy): Eukaryota > Metazoa > Arthropoda > Insecta > Hymenoptera > Tenthredinidae > Euura > Euura lappo. The sequence goes on from JAEUYN010002276.1 coordinate 34,502, forward strand.
GGTTGGTTTCTCCTTATTTTGGGTCCCCCCAAATACCCCCACCCCTGAGATAGTTTCTTATTTATTATTATCGTTTACTCGTCTTAGCTAGCTAATATTCTATTTTGTTAATTTAAATAAATTAACTGGCGCCCAATTCTCGTAAAATTTCTGGCCCTCGACAGCACTGACCCAGCCGCGTCGAGTGAGAAGCATAGTAAATTATTCCGTTATTTATTTGTTAAATGGTATTATAGTAAAGCTTCGCTGTTTCATAACTTAATAAAAAATTATTAAACATCGCTGACTGTTCGAGGTGTGAAGGAAGACAATTTCTTTCCTTTCTCAGGTCGGGATTTACAATCGCAGACAACACACCGCATCCTGATGCCTTGCTGAAATGAATTTTTTTTTATGCATGCAATTAATGCATTTTTATTCATGATTCGCAAACCTCAATTTCTCGGAATGTGAAGTTGGGCATAATAAATGATGGATACTTGGCGATTGTATCACGAATTCCCTTCTTTGTACCTTTTTTTTACCATACACGTAAGTCTGTGTTTTTTGCGTTGTTCTTTGTTACTCGAAAGAGTCGAGTCAACTACAATCACAATTCACATTATTCTTCATTTTTTTCCTATGATGGCTATTCACATTATTACACTTCACGATTGCGGCCGTGGTCCGGCGTAAACGAAACAGTCAAACCTCGCACCGTCAAAACGGCGATCATAACTCGGCGAGATCCACAGGGGCTAGGAGGAACGGGGGAGAGCGGTATGCGGGTTAACACCGCAAGAGGCGCTTCAATCGCATCTTGACAAGTCCTCTACTTTACCCCAAAAACTGGGCCGGCTTTTCAGCCAAAGCGCTGCTTGAGTGGTATCTCCTTATTACTACTCCGTGGAGAATCAGGATCAGTTTCACGATGAATCAAAACTAGAAAGGGAACTAGCTGTGTGAACTAAGGGACTAATTTGTTAAATCGGACAAGTTAGACTGGACAATCTATAACTAACCTAAGTAAGTGTACCCATCTAGAGAGCCTATGCTCTATGGTCTTCTTAAACATGTAACGTTGTGGCCAAAGAGGATGGGATAGAGCGGACACTTGGCGTATACGATTAGCAGCGCCATCTACCAGCTCCGATGAGTCAACTTTTCGACACATTTGATTGTGGTAGTGCCTGTTCGTGTATATTCGTACAGCCGTGTAGGTGCGACGCCAATGCGGCGCAACAGTTCCGGTGCTCAAACAGACAAAACTTTGAAACAGAAGCGTCGAGAGAATTGTTATGGTCGGGGTTTGTGCAAAATGGTTGTATATTGTGGCGTATTCGGGTGCAAAAGAAATGGTCGAAAAGACAGAGACCACGGATTTTTCGAACTTCCGAGAGATCCGAATATGTAAATATTCATAGATGCATATCAAGATACAATTTGTAACCTGTTGCCGTACTGATATGATTATTCTAAGCTGACTTCGTCTTGACTTTATTTTTTTATTTCTTCGATAGACGCGAACAGTGGTTGAAATTTATCGGAAAACCCGATGTTAAGCCATCAACTCGCATTTGCAGAGACCACTTCGAACAAGGTTGCATAAGAAAAAAATTTCTGAGGCCTTTGTTAATCCACGGGGCTGTTCCTACAATTCAAAGGGTAAACGCAGGATCATCGCCACAGCAGATCCAACAAAAAACGATCGAACAAAGTGCGGCAATAAATTATTAAAATTTGTTTCTTTCAATATCTGTATAAAACTCATGATGGTTTGTCGAAACTTGAAACTAAGGTGATCATACGAAACCTTTCACTCACAGATGATGAACTTGGACCTAATCCAGCAGAACCTGATGAACAGCCAAGTACAATAGTAGTCAAAGCGACAGTGTTGACCGGGGAGCCTGAAGTTGTACAGCGGCGCACCAATACTGGTAAGGAATATAGGGTGTATTCTGAACCTAGAATTTATCAATATCACGACAAAAGAGAGATTTACCAAGCATCTGAGTTTTCACTGTAAAGTTTTCAAAACTCAGTGAAATTCATTCTGTGTTTGGAATACACACCTTTTATCAAATCATCAATGGACCAATTGTATTGACGAAGTCTTTTTTTCTTGATTTAATAGAACTGTCCAGTAATCCGTTACCAAAGAACGACGCGGAAGACGACGCAAACAACAATTCAGTGTTGGTTGCAAATGGCAATGAAACTTCCACGGAGGATCCATTCCATCAACCACCCCAATCACCTGTTTCCAGGAGACAAGGAGTATCTTCACCAATCAAGCATTCACCGAGGAGTAGATTACGTAACTTGTTCTTAACACCAAAGTCGTTGCGTATAAATTTACAAAAACGTAAAATAGCCGTGCTGCAGAGTAAAATCAATCGATTGAAATATGCCACCAACGGTAGAGCCAACAACAAAACTGCATTGCGATCAAACGTTGAACAATTGATTATCGAATCTGCACAATATCTATCAAAAGAAAGCCACATTCTATTCGAGACACAGTTGCGCTTAGCATGTAAAAAGAAAACAGGTCAACGATATGATACAGGTTTGAAAGATATTGCGCTGTCGATTTTTTATCACTCACCAAAGACTTACAGATTTGTTAGAAAAATTTTAAATTTACCATCCGAAAGAACACTTCGTAGATTCCAACAGAAATTTCCTGTGTATCCTGGTCTCAACTTGACAGTATTGGCAGAACTGAAAGATAGATTCGAAAATCAAAGCAAATCGATGAAAGTTGTCTCCCTCATTTTTGATGAGATAAACTTAGTGCCCGAAGTTTATTTCGTTCCAAACAAGGACAAATTTGTAGGATTGGCTGATGATGGGTCAATACGCAAGCCTGAACCTGCTAAGTCAGCTTTGGTGGCGATGCTGGTTTGGCAATTCAAAACCATGAAACAAGTGATTGGTTATTGGCTAATTGGCACAAGATGCACTGCATCGGACACGTATAATCTGATCATACCTGCTATTGATAAGATTTATGAATCAGGATTAATAGTGAAGGCCCTAGTATGTGATCAAGGTCCTCGAAATTTTGGACTAGTGAAGCTGTTAGGTATGACTCCAAAGACACCTTATTTTCACAGCCACAATCAGAAAATTTATATGATTTTCGATCCACCTCACTTACTGAAATCTCTGCGGAATAATTTGATGAACTACAGGTTAGTCTACAAAGGCGGTATTGTTGACTGGGACCAAATAGTAGCAGTTTATAAACTTTGTACCGAATGTCCGCTAAACTTATTACCAACATTGACAGAACGTCATTTCACAACTAACACTAACAATTTCCAAAAGATGAGGGTCTATTTGGCGGCTCAAGTACTTTCGGAATCCATGTATACTGCGTTTTTGGTGTACAAAACAATATTCCCAGAAAAATTTTACGCAGAAAACGACATTACGGATCAGTTCGTATTGGATATAGATAAACTTTTCGATTCACTGAATTCTTCTTTACAACGAAGCACCGTTCCTAACTAACTTAATTACGCAATAAGTCGAGACACTGGTCACACCGCTTTCTTACAAACGATGTTCGACAATTTTGAAGCTGCGCGATTTCAAAAGATTAAATCCCAGCCTCCGTGCCTAACGGGAATATTGTTCACTATACAAGCAGTCATAGAATTGTCGATGGAATTGATTGACAATTACGGTTTCAAAACAGTGTGCACAAGACGCCTGAATCAGGATCCTTTAGAAAACTTATTTGCAGTGATCAGACAGCAGCACGGATGTACTAGGGATCCATCGCCAATGCAATTCGAGGCAGGCATGCGGCACATCCTTGTTACAAATTTGCCAAAGATATCAACTAGCCTTACCAACTGCGAGGACGACGCAAATGTAGTTTTTGCCAAAATGACTGTGTTAAGGATATTCTTATCACTTTATAATAAAAACACATCCTTGAAATTATTCGTGTTTATTCATGAACCTTTTTTAATGAATATTATTGTTTGAGAAATGCGTGCTCCCGTGCGAGCAGCTGTTACATTCTGGTCACAAAACAATTGCTTATCTATTATCTGCGCAATCGCGTGTGCGTATCATTCAAACTATTACTATTCTCTTAAACATGCCGCCCGCCTTGAAACGCTATGAGTTTCAACTCAAGGTAAGTAACAAATCAAACATTGAATAAGTGTAACTATAAGTGATTAACATATAACTTTTTACGAAGTTATCTTTCATACGTGTCCTAACTCTTGTATCAAGTAAATCTTATGGACAATAAGCATAAATTGTGATAATACATTATCAGTCTTATTAATAATCATATATTCGTTTCAGGTATTTTTCCAACTATCAGGTAAGTACTAATTGCTCTAATTTTCCATAGGCAAAGCGCATACTCTTCTAACAGCTCTTTTAAACATTCCACTTACAGTTCGTACGGTAACAACACGCACAACACTGTCAGCGCCGGGATGAATTTCGGTAATTCGACCTAAACACCACTGCATTGGTGGCAAATTGTCCTCGATCAAGAGAACCAGTGCGCCGACTTCTAGATTCTTGGAACCTACAGTCCATTTGGTTCGGGACTGGAGTTGCTGTAAGTATTCGTGAGTCCAGCGCTTCCAAAAGTGCTGACTTAGTTTCTGAATATGTTGCCATCTTGACAGTCGATTATCAGGTGTCTCTAAATAATTATCTTGCACAGGCTCTAGTAAGGAGTCTCCGATCAGGAAATGAGCAGGAGTGAGAGATAGAAGGTCGTTAGGATTTGAGGATAGGGGTGTCAAAGGGCGAGAATTTAGAATAGCCTCAATCTGTGTAAGAAGAGTGTAGTATTCTTCAAATGTATAAGTTAAGCCTTTCGTTATTGTGTACAGATGACGTTTCACCGACTTAACTGCTGCTTCCCACAATCCTCCGAAATGTGGTGATCTGGGCGGTATGAAGCTCCAGTTTATTCGTTGGTTTGCAAGTTGTTCTCGAAGTTCCAGTTCTTTCTTCGTTAGAAATTCGTACACTTGCTGTAGCTCTCGGTTTGCTCCAATAAAATTCGTTGCATTGTCGGAATACAAATTACTGCAGATACCTCTACGGGCAACAAATCGTCGTAGTGCTGCTAAAAAAGCTTCTGTTGTTAAACTTCCCACCAATTCTAGATGCACTGCCTTGGTTTGGAAACAGACAAATACCGCAATATAAGCCTTGGCAGTAGGTATTCTACCTCGTCGTCTGCTTTCTCTTACCATCAAGGGCCCTGCGTAATCTACTCCTGTTGTTGCAAATGGTCGAGAGAATCCTTTTACTCTTGAAGCTGGTAAATCAGCCATTATAGGTTCCGATATCTTTGGTCTGAATCGGAAACATGGAACACATTCTCTTGTTATTTTCCTTGCTTCTCTTCTGCCTGACAACGGCCAATAGTTTTGACGTATCTCGCTGAGTAATTGCTCCGGTCCGCAATGTCCTAGTCGAATATGCTCTTCTCTCATTATTATCTTCGTAAGATGATGCTTAGCAGGTAAAATTATCGGGTGTTTCTGTTCCATTGGTATGGAGGCATTTCGAAGACGTCCACCTACTCTGATTAGGTTATTTTCATCCAGTATAGGCTGTAAGGATAAAAGCTTATTGCTGTGATCAATCACTTGTTTTGCCTTCAATTGCTTAAACTCTGACGCAAATTCTTCTCGTTGGGTCATCTGAATAACGCAGACCTGGGCAGCTTCTAGTTCTGTCACCGTTAATGGTCCACTTTTACGTTGTCTTTTGCAGTTTTGAATGAATCTAAGGCAATATGCCACCACTCTCAACAGTTTTTTAAATGATGAATATTTTTTAAGTACTTCGGGAGGTTTATAAATACCTATTAAAGTGACACTTGTCTTCACCTCTGGTAATCTTTCATTTAGACTTAATGGCTGTTCTGGCCATTTTTCTTCAACTGTGAGCCATTGGGGGCCATGCCACCAAAGTGAGCTGTGTTGGAATGTGTCTACAGCTACTCCTCTGGATAAAAGGTCTGCTGGATTGTCATTCGACCTAACGTGATGCCAGGTTGCTTCTTCGGTGCGACGTTGAATCTCTGCCACTCTATTTGCAGCAAAAGTTTTTAGAACATGTGGTTCAGTTTTAATCCAATGAAGGACTATGGTTGAATCGCTCCAGAGATGCACATTCCGTATTCTTTTCGTCAAAGTTTCTTGTAGCATGTTAACTAATCGCGATAGAAGTAAAGCCGCACTCAATTCCAATCTTGGTAAAGTTACTATCTTCAAAGGTGCTACTCTCGATTTGGAGCAAATTAAAATTGAATTTAATTCTCCCGTCTTAGATTTACTAACTGCGTATACACACGCTCCATATCCTTTTTCCGAAGCATCTCCGAATCCATGTAGGTCGAATTTTAGTGTTACATGGTTAGGATTAATATTCCTGGGGATGATTATCTTGTTGACCATTGGTAAAGATCTGTAGTAGTCCAACCAAGCTGTATAGATATGCTGTGGAAGCGCTTCGTCCCATCCTAGTTCCAACTGCCATAATTGTTGCATGATTAACTTGGCTTGCATTAATACAGGACCTAGTAGACCTAGGGGATCATAAATTTGCGAATTGCAAGATAGGATACTACGTTTAGTTGCTTTGGGATTCTCTGGCATTAATACTCGATATTTGAACATATCCGCTCTACTGTCCCATAGCATTCCTAGTACTTTTATCGCGTCCTCTTTGTCGAGAACTAAAATAGAATTAGTTTTACACTCTTCTGATAGATGTGCCAGTACTCTTGGATCGTTGGATCGCCATTTACACAATGGAAAACTTCCTTCATTAGCTAACTTATTAATCTGTCGTTGTAGTTGGATCGCGTCTTCGAGGGTTTCTGTCCCCGTTAACAAATCATCCATATAAAAATCATTTCTCATTGCAACTGCTGCTTTTGGAAATCTATACTCTTCATCATCAGCTAATTGTTTCAAACAGCGCTTAGCTAGATACGGTGCACAGGCTGTACCGTAGGTGACGGTTGTTAAGTTAAATTTCTCAACAGGCTGATCATGATTCTTCCTCCATAATATGCGTTGTAGTGGTTGATCAACTTCCGCTACTAAGATTTGCCTAAACATCTTCGTTATGTCAGCGGTGAGAACGTAATTATAGCACCGAAATCTTATCATCAATACAATGAGGTCATCTTGTATATTTGGACCCTGTAATAATTTGTCGTTGAGCGATTTGCCAGAAGATGTTTTTGCTGATCCATCAAATACAACTCTCAGTTTTGTAGTTATACTTTCTTCTCGGATAACTGGTTGGTGAGGTAGGTAATAAACCTCTCCTTCCTTGAATTGATCGTTTGTCACAGGTACCATGTGACCAAGTTTTTGATATTCGTCCATGAAATCATCGTATCGTTTCTTGATCTCAGGATGCTTACGCAGACGCCGCTCTAAAGAATACAGTCTTCGTAATGCTTGATTTTCCGAGTCACCTAAAATTACTTCAGATCTCTGCGGCAAGCAAACTACATATTTTTTCAATGCCCTGTTTTTAGTGACAGTATTTGAATAGTGTTGTTCGCATATGATATCTTCCTTTGATCGACATGGCTTTTCAAGAACTTCTTCCATTTTCCAGAATTTCTCTAACCTATCTTCTAATTTTGTCAGCAAGTTACAAGACAACGACTGAGTTATTCTGCCTAATTCTTGGCTAACTAGTTCGCCACCAACTATCCATCCTAGCAACGTCTTTTGGATTCTCGGATGATATTTTGATTCGTAGAATTGTCCTACACACAGAATCTGCCAGAATAATCCAGCACCCACCAATACATCTATTTTCCCTGGAATGTAGAAAGTAGGGTCCGCTAAACGTATATGTGATGGTATTTTGATCGCTGTTGACGCAATCTGTACCTGTGGCAATTTCTCTGTAATAGCTGGTAGAGCAAAACAATCTAGAGACGCTCGAAAACTATTATTTTGTGATTTTAGCCGAAGTTTTACAGCTTTTTGAGCTCGTGATTGTGTCTGATTTATCCCCCCGATTGAGAAATTTACACTTTTGCTCGGTAACTTGAGTTTTGTTACTAATTCCTCAGTTATTAAATTAGTTTGAGAGCCAGGATCAAGCAACGCTCGGCAAGTATGCTCTTTTCCGTCAACATCGTAGACTGATATCAAAGCGGTTGATAGCAGTACTTGTGTCTGCTTCGATATAGGTGAACAGTGTCCAACAACGAGAGGTCTGTCGAGATCTATTGCATCCAATGGATCTGTGTCTTCTGTAGAACTCTCGTATATTTCAACTTCTTCCTGATTACCTTCTATGTAATGAGTTGCTAAAGTCCCGCTGTGACTAGCTGGTCTTTGAGTATCACCTGATCCTGTGGGTGGTGCTCTGCCTTCTACGTGTAACAAAGTGTGATGCTTTCCAGAACATTTTTTACACGCGGTTGACTGACAATCTTTGCCTGAGTGACCTTTCCGCAGGCAGTTCCAGCAAAGCCTTAGCTTTTGAACTTCATCCCTCTTTTTTTCGACAGGTAGCTTCAAGAATCCATCGCATCGATTTATGAAATGTTCTTCCGAACAATACCAACATTTAGGTGTCATCGTTGAAGCTAACGAAACTCCTTTTTCTGATTTCTTTGTAGCGTAGCTTGGTTTCAGTTCTTGACGTGGCTTCCCATGCTCCACCATCTCCATAGTTTGGCATTGGTTTGTTAAAAAATCTACTAGTTGAATGAAGGTCGGTAGCTCCTCCGATTCGAGTGAGCTTACGTGCTGTTCCCATTCACGCCTAATAGGATAGTCGAGTTTACCTGTCGTCAGGTAAATGAGCATCGTATCCCAGGACGTGACAGGCTGTTTCAGCATTTCCAATGCTCTTAGATTTGTTCTCAATTGATCGATGAAAGGGCGCAGAGCTGCGTGATTTCCTTTCACTATTTGAGGTAATTCAAATATTTCCTTTACGTGTTTGTAAACAATGAGCCTTTTATTTTCATATCTTCGAGTCAATGCTTCCCAAGCTACTTGATAATTTCCTGAAGAAGTTTCTAGCGATTGTATCACCTGCATCGCCTCTCCTTCAAGTGAACTTCGAAGATATTGAAACTTTTCGATAGATGACAAACGCTTGTTAGAATTTATCACTGTGTCGAACGTATCTTTGAATAATAGCCATTGATCATAGCTTCCGTTAAACGTTGGTAATTTTAACGTAGGTAACTTTACGTTAGTTTTTTGTGAGGATACACCTGCAGCTGATTCTACCGTATTTCCTAATTTTTCTTTCGCGTCAGCGATAGCTGGGTAGTATACACTTTCAAATTCTTCTCTCTCCTTGATTTCCGCATCCCTCTGTTCGACGACGTCCATGTCCCGTAACAATTCTATTTGTTCTTGCGTTTCCTCGAAGTCTCTGTAGGTCTCTTCTGCTTTGGATAGTCTCTCCGGTAATTGATTAATATTTGATTCATTACAGGAGTCCAAAAATGTTCTGAACCTAGTCATTTTTGCCTTTTCTTGACCACGAGTCGCACGTAATTGTTTTAACGTCGGCATTTTGTATTGTTTATGTAATTAGGGATAGGAATGGAAGAAAAGAAATGATATGTAGGGTAGGAAAGATCGGAGACTCGCTTACCGTTGATGACAGTAGTTCGCTGGAATCCGCGTCTTTCTTGTTCCGATGTGTGAATGTGAAGAAGGATGTCGTCTATGATCCGCTCGCTTCTTCGCACGCCCGTCCGATGATTGTGAGAATGAACGCCCGTGATGCGCTCGCCGATTTCGTTTCAAAGCTTGCCGATTTTGTTTCAAATAGCTCGCCTTCCCGATGAGTGAGAGAGCAAGACTGCTTTTTCTGCCTTGCCTCTGCGTTTACGAGCTTCCGACTGCGTGGAAGACTCGTTACCGTGTGAGTGTGAGAGAGAACGTATGAGACGCTCCCGCTGCATCCATTTTGAATGAGAGAACAAGACTGCCGTTTCTGTCTTTTCTCTGCTTTTTGAGTACTTTCGACTGCGTGAAAGTCTCCCGTTTCGATTTTTTTTTTACCGATTGATTATTTTTTCCGTTTTAATAACCAGTTTTATTATTTTGTGTTTCAGGTTCGAGTATGAGACTACGCCGAACCATTCCGATTGATGTATTAGGATCTTATCCCACGTTTAATTATCACACCACACTGTAATCCGCACTTAGTATCCGGCTCGAAGGACCAAAAATGTTAAGGATATTCTTATCACTTTATAATAAAAACACATCCTTGAAATTATTCGTGTTTATTCATGAACCTTTTTTAATGAATATTATTGTTTGAGAAATGCGTGCTCCCGTGCGAGCAGCTGTTACATTCTGGTCACAAAACAATTGCTTATCTATTATCTGCGCAATCGCGTGTGCGTATCATTCAAACTATTACTATTCTCTTAAACAGACTGCGATCAAAAACCTAATACCTGAACCCTCTGAAAGTAGCAGCAATGTTGATCAATCGCTAGTAATTAATGAGTTAGCTTCAACTTATTGCGATGCTCAATCTGATACCCGAGATTTCACACAGTCTGATGCCATTTATTACATTGCTGGGTACCTGTGCAAAAAATGTTTGGGGATTCACAAGTGTACTGAATGTGAAGAATTACTAGTCCTATCGAATGACACTGATTATGCTGAACACAAGCTGTTTGTTATTATGAAAACTTACGCTGACACTCACGGACTCGTCCACGTTCGAGAATCGGTTTTTAAAGCTCTTCTGGCATGGGAAAAACAATACCAAACAACTATCAGACACGTACTACATGCAGGTAATTCAACACAAGTAGTGTCAAATCTTTTCCAGAATACATGCCCTCAAATACAGTTATGCAGCTCCGACAGCAGCCAGACTTTTATGTTAACATTTATACGAATACGAAGTCATTGGGAAGCACGCTTTATCCGCCGCAGTTTGATTGTAAAAAAGAATTATCAGCAGCCAAGCACTTCGATGAAACGAATGCAACGGTTTGTTGGCAAAACTTCATGAACACCATACCTCTAACGTACAATCAAGATTTACGGTGCTCATTTTCCGTCCTAACAAAAGTAATAATTTTGAAACATACCTATAAGCGCTTGTGATAAATACTCGTTTATAATATTGAATATTATGTAAGATAGCTCTTAAATTTAGGAGCCTGTGATATATACCTACTTCTTTGTGATAAGTAGTTATTAGGTGAATGGTGCGTTATCATATAAGCATCCGAGATTTTTATACGTACTCCTACTCCTTTGTGATGAATAGTTATTAAATGGTGCAATATCATATAAGCATCCGAGATATTTATGCACACTCATTTTTAATAAGCATTCGTTGAAGTGTAAAACATCATTTTTATTTATGCGCCTGCGTCATATGTATATCTATGTATTTGTTATTAACATGCATAATTCGATATCAAAAATTAGTTCTAATTCTCAATACAAAAAAACCGTGCTTCATTTCGTGAACCCATCGTGTGAAACATTTTGAAATTCAACGGATATATGTATATAAAAAAGAGGGATTCCCCGTGGCCGCGAGCTAATAGTCATTTGAATTTCGCGCGAACGCGGCAGGTGGGGGGATCTCTTGTGCCTCGGACCTGCCAGACGGCGCTGAAACTTGCCTACGGAAAAATGCACTACGGCCTTATGGGAGTGTCCGCTCTATCCCATCCTCTTTGGTTGTGGCTTGGCACACCGGCACGGTCCTGTGTGCATAATAAATACTGATCATACTATTTACTGGATATTATTTACTGCCCCTCTACAGGTCATGGGCCCAGAGTACAAGTAATGTTTTTTAAAACAAATATCAAGTAGTAGGAAAAATAAATAACGTGTAACAACGGAAAAATAAAACACGCCAACACACGCGCGACGCCCAAGCCGGAAAGATGGCGGAAAAGTACACAACGGAGAAGTTCAGAATACATCAATTCGATGGAAATGGGTACGATCACTGGAAATTCAGGACGGAAGTAATCTTTGACCAACAGAAAGTTAAAACGTGCATCGAAGCCGAAAATGCAGCCCTAGATGATGCATTTAGAAAACTCGACAAAAAATGTAAGTCATTGATAATTTAATGCATATATCAAACTCACAACTTCACTACGTGAAAGACAAAACAACAGCATTCCAAATGTGGCGAGCGCTGGAAGGAGTCTTTCAACGGAAAGGTATAGCGAGTCAGCTTTACCTAAGAAGGAAATTACTTACGATGAAACTGAAAGAGAATGAATCATTCGAAAAACACTGTACAAACTTCGATGAGACTGTACGAGAACTTAAGTCTGTCGGAGCAAAAATTGAAGAAGTGGATATTGTATGCCACCTTCTACTCACCTTACCCAAATCTTACGATGCAATTGTCACTGCATTGGAAACACTGGATCCCGAGAAGCTAACCCTGGAGTTCGTTGAAGGAAAACTCTTCGACCAGGAAATGAAGAGGATGAATCAACATGAAGAAAATAATCCAGCCGATCCATCAGCAGCTTTCTTCTAACTGAAGAACTATCATAACAAACGATATACACTGTAACGTGGCAGCTTCGGCTCGGCTCGTTACTAAATGCTATTAGACGGTAAGTAAATTCATGTTCCTAGGAGTGACTGTGCGAGAGAATGAGTTTGAGCGAATCGTAACCTAGGGAACGATAGGATCCGAGAAAAGCTCCGAGCGGCGACAGAGACAAATATGCGTTGATAAACTTGTTAGTAATTTTTGTGTTATTCCTGAAATTCTCTTGAGGTAACCCGTTCCCCGTGGGGAACTGGGAACGGATATCGAAAGGCGAGGAACAGACTCTGAGGCGAGAGACAAACCCAGGGAGGTACGCAGGCAAAGAACGAGTCCGGGGAAACATAATCACGGGAGGGTATCTGACCGCTCACCACCGAGGGACAAGGTAGCGAAGGTCCTTTTGCTACCGAGAAGCACCGTGAATCTTCCCCAGGACAAGGACCTGCCTGCAGAAAGACAGCCCGCAGCACACAGCAGTGACACGGCTCCGCATAACTCTCAGGAGTTAAATGGTTTTCCGAAATTGGCAGAGAGGACGACACTTATCAGGCCTAGTATTAAATAGAGCATAAGGAGGGGGTGCTGGACACCTCGCTCGTCATCGTCACTCTGGCGTTAGCCGCTGTAGCGTTGAGTCGTGTTAGTAGAGTGAGCGTAAGAGTCTTTTGAGAGAGTTTTTGATAGTACGAGAGCCCGTTACCAAAAATTTTGTATCATAGCACCGCGGGCCAAACCATATAAAATATGTAGTTTGGATGACTCTGAACCCGAAAACCCGATTTTCAGACATTTTGTGCCTTGCGTCTACCCTGAGCGGATTTTCAAAAATGCAAAAAAAAAGCCACCCGGTATCATAGCAACGCGTCTGATCTACGGAATGTAGTTAGATGATAGCCCTGAGATACCGTAAACACGATTTTCAGACAAAAATACCCTTGCGCCTGCCTAGGAAACCATTTTTAGAGCAAACAAGCGGGTTTGGGCTGACTATGAGCCAGCCTTCGAACTTCCCGTTATTTATTTTATTCTCAGCTATTTTCAAATTTGTAAATCTGACCTCAGATTCTTGATCAGCGGTTCAAAAAACCTTCGAGTACAAATTTCCGTAAGATTTCGAATGTTTTTAGTATTTTTCCCAGCAAATCGGACTCGCCATTTTGAATTTCGCTAATCTGACTTCAGATTCGTGATCAGTGACCCAAAAAACCTACGAGTACCAAGTTTCATCCAAATCCAAATGTTTTTAGTTTTTTTGCAGCACATCGAATACGCCAAATGAAAATTTTGCAAAACTGACTTCAGATTCGTGATCAGCGATCAAAAAAACCATATGGTACCAAATTTCACTGAAATCCGTTGATTCGTTCTCAAGATATCGTCATTTTTGTTGCGTTTTTTAGAATTTTGTTATTTGAATACTTCAAAAAGTACTAATCCGATCAAAGCCAAAATCTAATCAGTTCTAAGTTGAGAAAAGCCCCGTCGATTGAGCCCTATCTGATCAAAATCCGCGAACTCGTTCTCGAGATATCGCGCGGACAAAAATGTGGTCACATACACACACACACACATACACACACACATACACACACACACACCCAGACGTCAAACTGAAAATAGTCGGAGGTGATTCTTTGGACCTCGAAATGTGGAGATTTAGTAAAAACTCGACTTTTCATTTTCGGGGTGATCACAATAACTTCCTTTTTTCTCTGAAAACAGAGAAACGGGAAGTTAAAAAATGATACACCAAAAACCGTATCATAGCAATTTGTCTGAAAATCATGTTTATACGTAGTTTGGGTTCCATTGATGCTAGAAAATCGATTTTCAGACAAAAATCTCCTTGCGTAAATTTTTTGAAGAATTACAAAAATGCAAAAAAAACAAGCGGGATTGGGCTGACTATGAGCCAGCCTTCGAACTTCCCGTTATTTATTTTGTTCTCAGCTATTTTGAAATTTGTAAATCTGACCTCAGATTCTTGATCAGCGGTTCAAAAAACCTTCGAGTACAAATTTCCGTAAGATTTCGAATGTTCTTAGTATTTCACCCAGCAAATCGGACTCGCCATTTTGAATTTCGCTAATCTGACTTCAGATTCGTGATCAGTGACCCAAAAAACCTACGAGTACCAAGTTTCATCCAAATCCAAATGTTTTTAGTTTTTTTGCAGCACATCGAATACGCCAAATGAAAATTTTGCAAAACTGACTTCAGATTCGTGATCAGCGATCAAAAAAACCATATGGTACCAAATTTCACTGAAATCCGTTGATTCGTTCTCAAGATATCGTCATTTTTGTTGCGTTTTTTAGAATTTTGTTATTTGAATACTTCAAAAAGTACTAATCCGATCAAAGCCAAAATCTAATCAGTTCTAAGTTGAGAAAAGCCCCGTCGATTGAGCCCTATCTGATCAAAATCCGCGAACTCGTTCTCGAGATATCGCGCGGACAAAAATGTGGTCACATACACACACACATACACACACACATACACACACACATACACACACACATACACACACACATACACACACACATACACACACATACACACACACATACACACACACACACACCCAGACGTCAAACTGAAAATAGTCGGAGGTGATTCTTTGGACCTCGAAATGTGGAGATTTAGTAAAAACTCGACTTTTCATTTTCGGGGTGATCACAATAACTTCCTTTTTTCTCTGAAAACAGAGAAACGGGAAGTTAAAAAAAAGCCACCCGGTATCATAGCAAAACGTCTGAAAATGGTTCGACATGATAAAATCCATGTCCCAGATGTAGAATTAACCGATATCAGACAAATTAAGTGTTGCACGGGCTCTATCAGACAAGTTTTCGAGAAAAAAAAATCGTATTTTTCCGTAGTAAGGGGTTGCATATGAGTAGGCGGCCGAACAAGTAGGTGAACTTCGGGATTTTTTATCTCGAAAACGATTTACTCAATTCAATTCTAGTTTGGCTCATTCGAAAGAGTGTACATTCAAGTACATCCCCAATTATTTTTCATTATCATCAAACTACTACGAGCGCCTTTGTCGTGGTAGGCGTGAAAGGTGATACTCGCCGCGACGGCTCACAATAAAATACCAAGATTCCGAGCACTGGGTTGGTCGGAGAAAAAAAAACAACGATGGATTCTTAAAATATAGAGTATAAGGGAAAAGTTGTCGTAGGATTTATTGTTTTATATTTTTTTTTCACGAAATGGCAAGTTTTTGAACATTTTAATAGCAATATTTACCCAAAAATTAACCTTTTTTGTTCAATAAAATAAAAAAAAAGAATAGTCTTAAAAACAAAATTAAAAACAAAATCTCACGAAAAACTTTTCCTAATGTATGGAATTTAAAAAAAAATCGATTTTGAAAAATTTCTACACATCTGTAACCCCTTATAAATTATCCAAGCCCGTGGGACTAAACTCGAAGGAGGTTTGTATTCAAATTTTACAAAATAAAACTGATGAAGTATGGGTGAAAAATATTTATTGAAAATTCAGTCGATGTTGTTTGGACTGATGCGGCGCATGCGCCGTAGTGAAGCGAGAGACAGGCACGTAGACACACGAGCGTACCAAGCGGAGGGGCATTTGCCGGGCGCCCCAAGAAGTTCTACTCGTTTTCAACGCTATGCGCAAGGCACAAAATGTCTGAAAACGGTATTTTCGTAATCTCGGTAATCATACGAAAGATTTGGAACCAATTTGGGCCGCGTTGCTATGATACAGGGTGGCTTTTTTTTCTTACATTTTTGAAAATTCGCTCAGGCTAAACGCAAGGCGCAAAATGTCTGAAAATTGGGTTTTTAGTAATCGAATAACCAAAACTACGTACATTTTCGAAATCAGACACCTTGCGATGATACGAGGTGGCTTTTTTTTTTTTGCACAGCAGAAATCACCCCCCGCAGCTGTGCAAGGGTTCTGGAGTCTACTACTCGCTAGACGGGTTCAGGGTCATCTAAACTAGTAATTCTATATGGTTTCATCCGCGTTGCTATGATACATGGTTTTGGTAACGGGCTCTCGTACTATGAGTGAAGAGTGTTGAGAGAGAGAAAGGATTCCTTGTGGAGGATTTTGAGGCGTCTCCTGAGTCGGGCGAGCCTTTCTTCTTTTGCGCTGGTTTTCGTTAAAGTAAGTGGCTTCATTTTACCTGTGGTAAATTTGAACGGATCCCTTGAGTTCTGAATATTATCTGCGGTCTGAGAATAGACGAATTTTGTTCCTTGGATCTCGAGTTCAGATTGAAACTGGGCTTCGAATTGTCGACCGAAGCCAGAGTTTGCCTAGAGGGTTTTTGTTGAAGAGAATTTTGGGTTTTTATTGTTAACTTTGAGTTTTGAGTAGAGTCTTTTCCTTGCGGAGGGTTTTGCCTCATGGCGTGATTCGCCATCTTGTCTTTGTCGTCGCCTCGTGGCTCTTAGCGGAGAGTCAGACACGCCAGAGTCCTGTAGGGATTATTAATTGATTTATTAGAATCTGTTTATTGAGAATTATTGCCTTGAAGGGCTTGTTATGTATTGTTGTTAATTTTTCTGTAAAATTATTTTCTAGAGAATAGAACTAAGCTGAGCACAGGGCTTAGAGGTTCGCCTCACGGGCCGTTAGGATTCAAATCTGCATTTAGTGTTTGTTTATGTTCTTCACCGTGCCCGGTCTCGCTTCTCGAGAACCGCGCTCGCCTTGTAGCGGTTACCGTTTATTATTATTTCTGATAAGTTAGTTTTTAGGATATTGGGTTCGCCTCACGAACCTCGGTAGGGCATTATCACCTCGTGGTGAATGATTAATTATTGTGTGGTTTGCCTTTGGAAATTATTGTTTTCGTTATAGAGTTTTGTTGGTATTTTTCTTTGATTAATTTAACGTTGAGCTTTTGTTATAATCCTGAGGCTCGTTCATTTGCTTTTGCTGGTTAACCCGGGCCTGTCGGGGAATTAATTATATTTTTTTAATTGTTTCGAGTCCTCAGCCTTGGGCTGAATTTATTATTTGCTTGATTTTTTATTTTGTTATTAATTGAATCCCTTGAGGATTGCATAATTCCTTTTGAATAAATTGCCCGTTTATTAGTTGCTTTGAAACCTGAGTTTGTTGCTGCCAACCCCTACTTCTCCCCTCCATCTCGGCTTGCCGTAACGCTTTCCCGCACCTCTACCAAATACTTTGCTGCCGGTCGCTTTTGTTTTGTTTTGCACAAGATTTACAGATTCTGAGGAGAATTGATGCGAAAGGCATCTGGCGCCCAAACAACCCTGCTTTACCCGTCGAGTCGATACGGCAGATCCGTATCGACCGGATTGGTCTGATTATTGATTACCTTGTGGGTCGATGAGATCGACCCAGTTTGAGTACAGACAACCGTGACCCCGTGAGTTAGTTATTCGGGTTTCGGTTTCTCAGATTTTCTTCCCAGTGAAGGACTTGCGCTCAGACGCGGGCCTGAGTCGCTTTTATAAAAAGTTCTCGTCACAACACACAAGAACAACGATGAGAAACCCAACTCAAATCAATGGCGAGGACCTGCAAACAAATGCCACAAGTGCCAGAGATATGGACATCACAGATCAAAGTGCAGGAGTCAGAAACACGCCAATCATACAGATCTCTGTGACTCTGACGAAGACAGCGACGACGGAGATTATGTGACGTTCATAACACAGGCCTTATCATGGCAACAGAGTGAAATGGTACATCGACTCGGCCGCCACGGATCACATGGTGAATGATCTACAATACCTCAGGGATGTACGAGAGTTGGACAGACCCATCAAGGTTTGCGTAGCTAAGTCCAAAGAATATCTGAGTACAAATAAGAGAGGCGATATAAAAGTCCACCTAACTACGAACAAGAAATGCAAAACTGCTGAGATCAAAAATGTTCTATACATTAAAGACTTGAGGCATAACCTACTTTCGGTTCAGCGACTAGTGGAATCTGGAATCAAAATTAAGGTAAAATGCCCAATACTTGGACAAAACGGAAATTTCGACCTATACTTGGACACTACAAAGTGAAGAATTATAGTCAATTAGAGAATATAACATCAAAAAACAAAATTGATTACTATTGCTAAGACTATTATTGAGAACATACTTGAATTTTGCATTAATTTTATACATAATTTAATAAAAACGAATGATTTGAAATTTCACCCGAAGTCCCATAAGAGCGGGGTACTTGTATTGCTTTTCCTATGTTTTTACGAATTGCATAAGTAGAATAATCTTTAGTGCGATGCATTTATATAAATAAGTAATGACAATATTTGATAATTCTTATATCAATAAACAATATTCCCAATATAATAGTGCGCTGAAAATGATTATTTTAATGCAAAATCAGTTGTCCAACTATTCGTTCGATAATCGTAGTAGTTGGACACGCGCGCCGTTCGTGTCCAACTTTAGCTCATAGGCGTGGATATATCAAGCCAGTACATGGACACGTGGCTTGACTGATTTGTTATGGCGATTTCCATCAAATATTGTAGTGAAAAGTGGTTGTTGTATCACAATGTTGTGAAATTATCGTACGTATTAGCTTATTCGACGATAACACATGCAAAAAAATAGGTTTCGCACTTTTTGCAAAGTTAACCTCAAAATCTGCCTTAAGAGATCGCAGTTGCTGGTATGGCGGCAAAAAAGAAGAATGCTGTGGTGGCTGGAAAGAAGAGTGCCGTAAAAGAAACTGTCAAGAAAAAAAAGAATATGAAAACTACTGCTCAAAAAAGTGTGAAGAAGAGAATTGAAAAAATGTACAGTGTTGAGAGCATGCTAGCTGCTCTTAATGCAGTAGGTGAAGGACAGACTCTACGCCAAGCTGCTCACAATTTTGGAGTACCGAAGAGTACTCTTTATTTAGAATCAAAGAATCTTGCACCACTCGAATGTAGAAAGGGCCCAAAGACTGTATTGAGTGCGGCGGATGAGAAAGAAATCGAGTCGTGGATAATATTCTGTGCAGACAGTGGTTTTCCGGTGACTAAAACGAGACTCCTCGATTGTGTGCAAAAGTATCTGCTTGTCGATGAAGCTAAAACTCCTTTCAAGAACAATCGTCCTGGGCATCACTGGTATCGTTCTTTCATGAAGAGACATCCTAATCTGAGCAACCGAATCGCACAAAACCTCACCAGCACCAGAGCAAGTGTCACTGAAGAAGACCTTCGAGAGTGGTTCACAAAAGTTGAGCAGTACCTAGAGGAAAAAAATTTGCTAAACATCGAACCACACCGAGTCTTTAATTTAGACGAGTCTGCTTTCATGCTGGTTCCTAAGGACAACAAAGTGATTACAGAGAAAGGAACTAGAGCTCCATATCAAATTGTATCAGGAAATGAGAAAGCCAGTTTAACAGTATTGTTCACTACCAGTGTTGGGCAGCAGCAAATTACATGGTGTAATTAATTACATTTCCATTACAAATTACAGCTGTAATTTGTAATTAAAAAAAAATCCATTACCCATTACAATTGTAATTTGTAATTGAATCGAAATCCATTACCCATTACAATTGTAATTTGTAATTAAACTGAAATCCATTACCCATTACAATTATAATTTGTAATGAAACCGAAATCCATTACCCATTACAATTGTAATTTGTAATTGAACCGAAATCCATTAACCATTACAATTGTAATTTGTAATTGAACCGAAATCCATTAACCATTACAATTGTAATTTGTAATTAAACCGAAATACATTACCCATTAGAATTGTAATTTGTAATTAAATCAAAATCCATTAACCATTACAATTGTAATTTGTAATTGGATCGAAAAACATTACCCATTACAATTGTAATTTGTAATTAAACTCGAATCCATTAATCATTACAATTGTAATTTGTAATTAAACCGAAATCCATTAACCATTACAATTGTAATTTGTAATTCAATCGAAACACATTAACCATTACAATTGTAATTTGTAATTGAGTCGAAATCCATTAACCATCACAATTGTAATTTGTAATTAGACCGAAATACATCACCCATTACAATTGTAATTTGTAATTAAACTCGAATCCATTAACCATTACAATTTTAATTTGTAATTGAACCAAAATCCATTAACCATTACAATTTTAATTTGTAATTAATCCGAAATCCATTAACCATTACAATCTGAAAATGTAATTAAGTCGAAATACCCGAACCATTACAATTTTAAAATGTAATTAAACCAAAATACATGAACCATTACAATTTTAAAATGTAATTGAACCGAACCCAACCGAAGCATTACAGTTCAAAAATGTAATTGAACCGAAATACATGAACCATTAAAATTTTAAAATGTAATTAAACCGAATCCAACCGAAGCATTACAATTTTGAAATGTAATGCTTCGGTTAGGTTCGGTTCAATTACAATTTGAAATTGAAATAGTTCATGTATTTTGGTTCAATTACATTTTTAAATTGTAATGGTTCATGTATTTCGGTTCAATTACATTTTAAAATTGTAATGGTTCATGTATTTCGACTTGATTACATTTAAAAATTGTAATGCTTCGGTTAGGATCGGTTTAATTACATTTTTAAATTGTAATGGTTCATGTATTTCGGTTCAATTACATTTTCGAACTGTAATGCTTCGGTTAGGTTCGGTTCAATTACATTTGAAAATTGTAATGGTTCACGTATTTCGACTTAATTACATTTTAAAATTGTAATGGTTAACGGATTTCGGTTTAATTACAAATTAAAATTGTAATGGATAATGGATTTTGGTTCAATTACAAATTAAGATTGTAATGGTTAATGGATTCGAGTTTAATTACAAATTACAATTGTAATGGGTAATGTATTTCGGTTTGATTACAAATTACAATTGTAATGGTTAATGGATTTCGGTTCAATTACAATTTACAATTGTAATGGTTAATGTATTTCGATTGAATTACAAATTACAATTGTAATGGTTAATGAATTTCGTTTTAATTACAAATTAAAATTGTAATGGTTAATGGATTCGAGTTTAATTACAAATTACAATTGTAATGGGTAATGTTTTTCGATTCAATTACAAATTACAATTGTAATGGTCAATGGATTTTGTTTTAATTACAAATTACAATTGTAATGGGTAATGGATTTCGGTTTAATTACAAATTACAATTGTAATGGTTAATGGATTTCGGTTCAATTACAAATTACAATTGTAATGGTTAATGGATTTCGGCTCAATTACAAATTACAATTGTAATGGTTAATGGATTTCGGTTTAATTACAAATTACAATTGTAATGGTTAATGGATTTCGGTTCAATTACAAATTACAATTGTAATGGGTAATGGATTTCGGTTTAATTACAAATTACAATTGTAATGGTTAATGGATTTCGGTTTAATTACAAATTACGAATTGTAATTTGTAATTTGTAATTAATTAATTACAAATTCGCCCAACACTGTTCACTACTGCTGCTTCAGGAGTAATGCCACCTCCCATGATTCTGTTTGATTTGAAAACGTCGCCAAAGAAGAGTACATTGGACCAAATACCAAAAGGCTGGGGTGTAGGAAATACGGAGCGTGGCTGGATGACAGCAGAAAGTTTCTACAGCTACATAAGTAATGTATTTTACAAATGGCTGATAGAAAACAAATATGATTTTCCAATCATCTTGTACGTGGACGGTCATAGTTCACATATGACACTGCCTCTACTCAAGTTTTGTAAAGAACATCTCATCGAACTTGTAGTACTTTACCCAAACGCTACACACATAATTCAGCCTCTAGATGTTGCCGTCTTTCATCCACTGAAAGACTCATACAGGAAAGTTCTACGTCAATGGAGAATCGACAATAATATCATTGATGTTAAGAAGCACATGTTTGCTCCAGTTTTAAAAATGGCTTTGGATGCGCATGATCTTACTCCAGCTGTCAAGAATGGTTTCAGAGCTTGTGGCTTGTATCCATTTGACGCTAACGCAGTTAATTATAATATCTTGAGCAAAAAAAGTAAGAAAAAAGATCCAAGTCCGCAACCAGATTCAAGCAGTATAAATCAAGACAGTGTTGCCAAACATGCAGAATTTCTAGATATATTTGAAAGAAATCTGATGTCCTCAGCTGTACTACAATCTTTCAAGCAAGCAGAAGTGGAAGGAAAATGGAATGGTGATCAGTCATATGTTGCGTTGTTTGAATCTTGGTGTAAACTGAGAAAACTTTGTAGTGGTAATTAACTTTCATAACAATTGTCCAACATTTTCTGAAATTTACATTCAACTGTTATTATAATTTTCTATTTCCAAGGAGTTGAGCTAGTGTGTCATGGGCCTCCGGCTGAATCTACAGTGATTGACGAATCAGCAGCCGATCAACAAATCCCAGATAATGATTTGGCGGTGGGAACGGCAACTGATATGACACCTGAAAAAGCTGACAATACCATGCTAGATGCTTCTGTCTACTTTGATATCCAACAAGATTTATCTAGTATCGACAGTGACACATTGCAGAAGAACTCATTTGATATGAGTTGTCATGCAACCCCGAGCACCGAAGAAACTATTCAAGCTGAATTTCCAGCATCAGGACCTGATGAAGTTGAATTGTACGATGAATTGGGTAACCGTATAATAGCTACACTACTCACAGTAATTGACGACGGCACGGACATTAGCAACAATAGAACCGCACCAATAGACACGACTGCAACTACTGAAGTAACAAGCATTTTAGGTACCAAAGGTTTGCACAATTTCATTTATGTACCTCCTCCGTCAATAACTTGACCATTGTAGAGTTTTTAACGGACGAGTCCTTATAAAGCAGGTTTATACGGCCTGGTCCTTATAAAACTCCACAATAATCTCGTTTTTGACGAAGTTAGCGCATAAAATAGAATGTGCAGCATCGAAGAATGTAAGGACTTCTGGACGAGTGTTCAAGCGTCCTTGTGACACAAATAACTATTATAATAAAATCATATACATAAATTAATCGATGACTCAATCACACTATATGTCTCTTTTTAGTCGACAGTGAGCTTGGAGTGGAGGAAAATTCAGATGACATAGATAACACTGATACTGATAAGACTCCAGTTGATGTAGGCAATACAAATCTACATCAACTTGAAGGTTTCGATAGGAGCTCAAATGAAGAATCGAGTGATTCTCAGTCTCCAGATGTGACGATGACTGAAAATCATGAAAACTCTCATGATTCTAATGCAGTTCCTGGGACTACGGTAAATGATACCTTAGAACATCAAACAAGCCCTGTGGCTGGGGTTCCTGTATTGGGTGAAAACAATTCTATGAATGTTACTAAAAACGATAACATCAAGCTGAGCATCAATGAGGAATCAAACTCCAGTACTGGTAAGGATTTCATAATACAAATTTTTTAATTAGAGATTGCGTTTTGATTACATTTTTTTTTCTCATTCCAGGTTCAAGGAGAAGTAAAAAAGAACTACATATATCTCCCAAGCTGCAGCGATTTTTCCCTGTTCCTACATTTAATTGCAAGAGAAAGAAAAAAGCTACATCTACGAATACCCCATCTGTAGCTGTCGTTGACGACCTATTGCAAGTATTAGAGCAAAAGGAAGCAGAAAAGAGGGAAAAGGAGCAACAAATTTTATTTGATAAACAAGAACGTGAGTGGGCAAGAACTATGAAGGACAAAGAAGCGTCTATTGTCAAACAGTTCAATGAAAATAAGAAGAAAAACCAACAACAGAAAAAAGAACTGAAGTCTCAAATACAGAATCTGAAAAAGTCAATAAAATCAAAAAATTGCAAAGAGAATATAGGTCCGTTAACAGAGAAATTGAATAAGCTGAATGCTGACTTAGACGAGTTGGAAAATTCGTTAATTGCTGAAGACGTGGAGTTCTTGCAAACTAAAATCAAAATAAAAAAAGAAAAATGTGATGCTACGGTATAGGTAATTTATTTTATGAATAAGTACCTATTATTTTACTCAAAATAGAAAAAGAAAAATGTGATGCTACGGTATAAGAAATTTATTTTATGAATAAGTACCTATTATTTTACTCAAAATAGAAAAAGAAAAATGTGATGCTACGGTATAAGTAATTTATTTTATGAATAAGTACCTATTATTTTACTCAAAATAGAAAGAGGAAAAATGTGATGCTACGGTATAAGTAATTTATTTTACTTTAAGTATAACTTTAAGTATATTATTTTACTTATAAGTAAAATATCTTCGGAGAAAATAATAAAATTTCATTAAAAACATCGAATAATACAATTTATTACCCTCTAAGTATTACTTTTATTTAATCGCTAAATACGGAGTCTTGTTGAAATTTATCCAGTAGAAATCGCATATGATATTATAGTCCAAGTATTGGGTTCAAACGTGTCCATGTACTACAACATTGTCCAACTTATGGTTTCAAAAGTGTCCAAGTACTAGTTCCATTGAAAAGAGCTGTCCAACTACTCCGTTATATTAACTAGTTTTTAAATGTACTTCATTTACTGAATATGAGCTCTTTTCACACCATTTTTTTTTCTAATATACTCTAAATGATCAAAATCACATGTTAGAATAAAAATAGTGTTGAACAAATTGCATTTTAACTTCAAAACGATAGCGTGAAATATTGTTTCGAAAAATTTGTCCAAGTACTGGGCATTTTACCTTACTTTTGAAAATGATCAAGCGATATTTGAAAAAGGTTCTAAGCAAATAGCTTTTGGAAAAAGAGTAAATAATTTGTACGAAATAGAGTTTGAAATATTTAAGGTAGTTCTGGAGGTACACGTATCAGCCAAAAGTTTCGACCGCAGCGCAGCGTAAAACCCGATGGTTATATCATGCCGTCGGTTAAGAGCATGCTACAGTCATTTTTTTTACTTTTCTTTACCGACCTTACCCGGTTTTCACTTGTTTTCACTGATAGCAAAGCCTACGCGTCACGAGCGCGGAAAAGGAACCAAGAGTGCAATTCTAGATGGAATTCCGAAGATATACATCGGAAAACTTCTTTGTTTCATGCAACAATGAAGACGTATTCTTTTAAACTGCACAAAATGGTAATTGTCGATGTCAAGCGGGCGAAACTCACAATCATGGCCGCGACCACCGCTTGACATCGACAATTACCATTTTGTGCAGTTTAAAAGAATACGTCTTCATTGTTGCATGAAACAAAGAAGTTTTCCGATGTATATCTTCGGAATTCCATCTAGAATTGCACTCTTGGTTCCTTTTCCGCGCTCGTGACGCGTAGGCTTTGCTATCAGTGAAAACAAGTGAAAACTGGGTACGGTCGGTAAAGAAGAGTAAAAAAATGACTGTAGCATGCTCTTAAGAACTCTTGACAGAGCTTGTACACTCTGTCCGTCCTACACAATCATACCTCATGCATGGATAGGTCCCGTACACACAGTTACCGCGCGCCCATCGCTCCGTCGCAGCGAACACAGTGCAACTGAGCGAGACAGAGAGTGTGTCTCGGTTCCGTGTCGAGTAGAATTATTATTTTTCGTGAGTCGATATCTCCAAAACTAAGTAGTGGAAAATTGCCATTTTTTTTTTTTTTTAATTCATCCCACACTAGTACTGCATACACAAGTAGTTTTATTTGAAAATTGTAAGTTCCGTTTAGCGTCCATAATGAAAAATGTAAACAAAGTCCTATCGGTTCACGTGTTAGGTATAGGCGCCGCGTACGAAACAACCGATCTTCAATTTCGATTATCTCACAAACTGAGTAGTGGATTAAATTACAAATTGAGGAATCGATTCGTGAAGGTTGTTTTTACACTATACTGAAATTTCAGGCGAATCGTAAGTTGTTCGAAAAACTCCAGAACTACCTTAAGGAAGTAGAAGCTAATATCTGTAAAAGCACGTGTGCTGAGCTGTGGCATAAACGCTTAGGTCACATGAGTTGCAGAAACCTAAAGAAACTATCGAAAAATATGGTTGAAGGGTTAGACGTCGAGAATATCGACACGAATAACATACCGTGAGTTTCTCGCTATACGGGTCGCTAGGTGCGCCTGAAGCGGGCAACCGTACGTACTTCTCGCGTTTAGGTTGAGCACCGTATTGTTGTATAGTACATCTGTCAGGCTGGCCCGACCAGCGTTAACCTCAAAAGTTAGCTTACAACGTACAAAAATGTTAGCGGACTTTTCATGACTTCACTTTATTTATTTATTACTAATGGTTGATTGTTGATAATTGTTGATTTATTTATTACTATAAATCACATTGTTTCTAAAAATATTCGTCTACAATTGTCCAAACAGTGAAGTTATCACCATAACATTTTGATGTAAATATTTAATAATCAAACATCGGGGCTGCATCTGAAACAAAACAGTGATAGCCGTTAAACATTGTGGCATTACCGGAAGGTTAACTGCTCTTGAATAAAAGCGTTTATGGAACCTCAATAAACCTCAATATTTGAGACGACCTCGGTATGTCAAGTATCATCCGGGGGCTTGACACATTTACTGGATGCATCCGCGGCTCAGGCAGGCCTCGGCTTGGATCCCGTAGTTCCATCGAAGCACACGGAGCGTGTTACGGAGTTCCGTTGTGAAGTAGACGCAGTTCCTGGATCCGTCCGCGGCTTAGGCGAGCCTCGGCTTGGATCCCGGAGTTCCATTGAGGGACACGGAGCGTATTACGGAGTGCCGTTGAGAAGTAGACGCAGTTACTGGATCCATCTGCGGCTTAGGCGAGCCTCGGCTTGGATCCCAGAGTTCCATCCGCAGCTCAGGCGAGCCTCGGCTTGGATCCCAGAGTTCCATCGGGGGACCCGGAGCGTGTTACGGAGTTCCGTTGAGAAGTAGACGCAGTTCCGGCCGTTCCTGGATCCGTCCGCGGCTTAAGCGATCCTCGGCTTGGATCCCGGAGTTCCATTGAGGGACACGGAGCGTATTACGGAGTGCCGTTGAGAAGTAGACGCAGTTACTGGATCCATCTGCGGCTTAGGCGAGCCTCGGCTTGGATCCCAGAGTTCCATCCGCAACTTAGGCGAGCCACGGCTTGGATCCCAGAGTTCCATCGGGGGACCCGGAGCGTGTTACGGAGTTCCGTTGAGAAGTAGACGCAGTTCCGGCCGTTCCTGGATCCGTCCGCGGCTTAAGCGATCCTCGGCTTGGATCCCGGAGTTCCATTGAGGGACACGGAGCGTATTACGGAGTGCCGTTGAGAAGTAGACGCAGTTACTGGATCCATCTGCGGCTTAGGCGAGCCTCGGCTTGGATCCCAGAGTTCCATCCGCAGCTCAGGCGAGCCTCGGCTTGGATCCCAGAGTTCCATCGGGGGACCCGGAGCGTGTTACGGAGTTCCGTTGAGAAGTAGACGCAGTTCCGGCCGTTCCTGGATCCGTCCGCGGCTTAAGCGATCCTCGGCTTGGATCCCGGAGTTCCATTGAGGGACACGGAGCGTATTACGGAGTGCCGTTGAGAAGTAGACGCAGTAACTGGATCCATCTGCGGCTTAGGCGAGCCTCGGCTTGGATCCCAGAGTTCCATCCGCAACTTAGGCGAGCCTCGGCTTGGATCCCAGAGTTCCATCGGGGGACCCGGAGCGTGTTACGGAGTTCCGTTGAGAAGTAGACGCAGTTCCGGCCGTTCCTGGATCCGTCCGCGGCTTAAGCGATCCTCGGCTTGGATCCCGGAGTTCCATTGAGGGACACGGAGCGTATTACGGAGTGCCGTTGAGAAGTAGACGCAGTTACTGGATCCATCTGCGGCTTAGGCGAGCCTCGGCTTGGATCCCAGAGTTCCATCCGCAGCTTAGGCGAGCCTCGGCTTGGATCCCAGAGTTCCATCGGGGGACACGGAGCAGGCCTCGGCTTGGATCGAGTAAATGTATCAAGCCCCCGGATGATACTTGACATACCGGGGTCGTCTCAAACATTGAGGTTTGATAAATGCTTTCATTCAAGTGCAGTTAACCTTCCGGTAATGCCACAATGTTTACCGGCTATCAACATTTTGTTCCAGATGGAGCTCCGATGTTTGATTAATAAATATTTTCATCAAGATGCTATGGTGATAACTTCCCTGGTCGGACAATTGTAGACAAATATTTTCAGAAACAATGTAATTTATAGTAATAAATAAATAAAATGAACGCTAACATTTTTGCGCGTTGGACGATAACTTTGGAGGTTAACGCTGGTCGGGCCAGCCTGATGTACTATACAACAATACGGTGCTCAACCTAAACGCGAGGAGTACGTACGGTTGCCCGCTTCAGACGCAGCTAGCGACCCGTATAGCGAAAAACTCACGGTATGTGAGATATATATAGAGAGTAAGATAACTAGACTACCTGTCAACAAGAACGTAGGTAGTCAAACTGCAAGACCGCTAGAACTGGTGCACAGTTCTGATGTCTGTGGACCGGTAAAACCATCAACTCATGATAACAAAAGATTTTTTGTAACTTTTATGGATGATTATACACATTTTACCGTTGTTTACCTGATAAAACAAAAAAGTGAAGTCTGAATGTTTTAGGAACTTTGAAGCTACTGTTACTGTGTTACTGCACATTTTGGTACCACTTTGTCGGCACTATGTTGTGATAACGGAGGAGAATATTTCTCGAGAGAGTTTCAAAACTTTTGCATGGCCAAAGGAATTCAAGTGCGAAATACCATTCCCTATACTCCCGAGTTGAATGGAGTAGCTGAAAGTCTCAACAGGACGCTGTTAGAAAAAGGCAGAGCAATGATCTCTGAGTCAAATCTGGAAAAATACATGTGGGGAGAAGCTATACTTTGTGCTACGTACCTGCTAAACAGAAGTCCAACATCGGCTCTCAAGGTCAATGCAACGCCAGCTGAAATGTTCTACGGAAGAAAACCTAATGTGAACAATCTGAGGATATTCGGCTGTGTGGTATAGGGTAGGTGACCCAATTACGGAGGGTGTCCCAATTACGGTGCCCTCTCTGTGTTTTCTTTAATTTAAGAAATAGCACTACCAGATATCAGCATGTGTGAATTTTTGTCGTAAAGCTTGATTTATAAACTTGACGAAACAAGTAGCCTCGCATGTTGAAGCTTCAAATAATCCATTGAACATTTGATTTCGATTTCGGACTCACACATCGATCGAAATTATCTTAGCTGCCTTAACCAAAGTGCTAAGAAATCACCTTTTTTCAAATGGCGACAAATACAATATTATCACTCATAACTCAATAAAACTTATCTGATATGACATCTTGACTATAATATTCAACACCTAAACGGAAAAATGTACAATTTAACCATTTTTTCTGATAATAATAGTGGGGCCCGCAATTGGTACACGAGTTTGAACACTTGTCCCTATTACGGAGTGCCGTAATTGGGACAGCATTTTGGCTTCTAGACCCAATTACGGACAGTCGGTATACAACAATTTCGAACAGAACAGGAGGTTAGGTGTATTCGAATGTTTTAGAATTCCCAAGTACGTCACTCTTTTCGATACAAATCGTTCGTAAATACTGGAAACGTCTTCTATGATATTTCCGGGCAAGAATATAACACGTGAAGTGAAGTTAACCTGCTCATTTACCGCAGAACTTGCGCCCGTAATCGGGGCTCCGTATTTGGGACACTGTCCGTAATTGGGGCACCGTATTTGGTTCACAGATATTTTCGAAGGCACCGTAATTGGGACACGCGCATAGTTTTATATTAATGTTCAGTTTTTATTAATTTTCGTATTCATCGAGTGAAAAAAAAAGTGTTATTATTTAAAATACATTCATTCGTCAATCTCAAACTCTGAAATGTCAAAATGAGAGATGAAGGAGTAGTATTTATTAAGAAACGGCGATGGACGTCGCTAAGGGCTCCGTAATTGGGACACCTACCCTACCGTCACATTCCAAAAGCCAAAGTTGCAGGAAAATTTGATCCTCGAGGAGTAGTTAACCTAATGATCGGACATACACACAATGGATACCGACTGTGGAATCCAACCACAAGGAAAATTACCACAGCCGGAGACGTGAAATTCATTGAACATAAAACTATCTTGGACGTACGCAAGACAAAAGACAACACAAAAGAAAATTGAAATAGAATACACAGAAGAAGAAAGCGACCAAGAAAGCGAAGAAGAAATACAAGACTGGAACGAACAGAATGAAGTAGAAGGGATTGAAGAATGTAACGGAGTAGAAAGGATTGAGGGAGAAAACGAACCAGAGAGAAACGAAGAAGAAATCGAACCGAATGAACCTGACAGGAATGCAGAGGCGCTCTCAAGAAGAAGCCAACGAGCAAAAAGAACACCCGTGCGTCTGGCAGATTATGAGGTTGACCATCTAGCATGCAGCGTTGAATCGTTTATCGATGAGGTACCACGAAGTCTTGAGGAAGCAAAATCAAGACCGCAGACTATAGGTATTGGAAAGAAGCTATTGACAAAGAAACGGATGCTCTGGAACGTAACAATACATGGACCTTGGTTGAAAAAGACTAAAATACCAGACTCATTGACAGCAAATGGGTATTTAAAATAAAAAGCGACGAAAACGGAGAACCAATCAAATATAAAGCTAGACTCGTGGCACGTGGATTTATGCAGATCGAGGGTTTTGATTATGAAGAAACCTACGCACCAGTTGCTAGACTAACGACAATCAGAATTCTGCTTGCTATTATAAATCACAGAAATCTACTAGTTCATCAGATGGATGTAAAATCAGCTTTTCTGCATGGAACTATCGACGAGAATATTTACTTGAAACAACCAGAGGGATTGAAAGGGAATCATGGTCTAGTATGCAAGCTAAATAAAGCATTGTATGGACTAAAGCAGGCACCATTCTGCTGGAACAAAACCTTCAACGGGTTTCTAAAAGGACAAAAACTAAGGCAATGAGAATATGACCCTTGCCTCTACACTAAATCCACGGAGGGGGCGGGGGGGGGGGATACTTACCTCATCCTTTACGTTGACGACATGATAATAGCTGGAGATGACGAAGAGGAAATTAGAAAACTCAAAAATAACCTGAAAAGAAATTTTGAAATCCACGACATGGGAGAATTGAAGCACTTCCTAGGAATAAACATAAGACGTAATGAAGAAGGGATTTATTTGAATCAATACAATTACCTACAAGCACTGCTCAAACGCTTTGAAATGATTGATTGCAAAGAATCAAAATCACCGATGGATCCAACATCGAACAAGTTAGGAAGTGAAGCACAGTCACCTGTGGTAAACAAACCGGTACGAGAGCTCATAGGCTGTCTGATGCACGTGATGCTGGCTACACGACCGGATCTAAGCGCATCCGTAAATATATGCAGTCGCCAACAGAATAATCCTACCGAGGAACTCTGGAAACATTTAAAAAGAATTTTGAGATATATAAAAGGGACACTCAGTTATGAATTGTTTTTCGACAAAACAAGTGAGATAAAACTGATTGGATATGCAGACTCTGACTGGGCTGGAGACTTGAGCGACAGAAAATCAACCTCCGGATTTCTCTTCAAAGTATTTGGCGCTAGGGGAGAGTGGGGTCCCTTGTGACATGGGGCACCTTGATCCACCACCCATATCTCGATTACCACTCGCGGCAGAATTTTGTACTATTAACGTATTATTCGTCGTATAAAATCTGACAGAACTGTCCTTGTTTGATGCGCTGAAATTTCGGTATAATGTGAAAAATACAATAAAATAAATTTGGGCCTTCCGAAAACTGTTTTTAGTGCCACGTATAATTTGTATTTTCATCCTTTAATGTGAAGTTTTTGCTGAAACTCTTTTCATATACCATCGGCGATACATCAAGGTAAGTGCGAGTGTTATTAACATAACCTAAAAATGTTTATTTTGTTGAATAATGTTAAGGATGGGGTAAATGACTCAGACGGCAAGATTACAATAAACTTGGTAATATATTGAATGATACAAAATAGTGTTCTGTTTGTGAGTTGCTTGTACGGCGTTCATGCCAAGAGTGGTAAAAGCGGGGAGTATTGCACGGAAGGTGCAAACTGTCCCATGTGACTTCTGAGGTACACCATGAGTGTCGGTAGGTGTCGACACGTCACAGATAATTGTAGGCTGGGCGATAGAGTGACTTATCAGGCTCAACAAATAATAATTATAAATAATATTAACGAGCAGTGGGGTACCTTGTGATACACTTTCGTGGGGTCCGTTGTGACAACCTGTTTTGGGGCGCGTTACGACAAAATCTCGTGGGGTTCATTGTGACAAACTGTTAAAGGGAAAATTTCGACAATCTCATGGTTGTGCAATGTATAAGGGGCATTCCACGTCAAACCGCCCCCTCATGAGCGTGACTCTCTGGGATTTCGATGCCTAATGGATTTTTTGGTTCGTTTTGGTCAAAAATGATGCCCCTAATTTTTTTTTATTTTTCCGACATTTTGAAGGTCGTATGGTGACCTCGAATATCATCATCAAGATGAACATTTTTAAAATCGCTGATTTTTTTTTTTTTAAACAAGGGACTCGAAAACACATCGTTTGGTCATAGTCCGATCATGGGATGAAAATGCTAACATTTTTTTTTCAATTTTTGATTTTTCACAAAAATATCAAAAAAATTCTAATCATGGTTTTTTGTAGTAAAAAATAAAACAAGAAGAAACTTTGTCTTGGTGAAATGTGATTTTCTTGTTGGTTCAAGAGTAAAACGCCAAAAACGATGCTTGATTCGAAAAAAAAACCGCAATCAACGATCGTTTTTGGCGTTTTACTCTTCAACCAACAAGAAAATCAAATTTCACCACGACAAAGTTTCTTTTTGTTTTATTTTCTACTACAAAAAACCATGATTAGAATTTTTTTGATATTTTAGTGCAAAATCAAAAATTGAAAAAAAAATGTTAGCATTTTCATTCCATGATCGGACTATGACCAAACGATGTGTTTTCGAGTCCCTGATTCTACAAAAAAATCAGCGATTTAAAAAATGTCCATCTTGATGATGATATTTGAGTTCACCATACGACCTTCAAAAATGTCGGAAAATTTTTCAAAAATTAGAGGCATCATTTTTGACCAAAACGAACCAAAAAATCCATTGGGCATCGAAATCCCAGAGGGTCACGCTCATGAGGGGTCGGTTTGACGTGGAATGCCCCATAAATATGATTTTGTTCCTCAGGTATTCGAGTTGATCGAGGTTAAACATAAATCTCAGTAGACATGGCCCGAAATAAGAAGAAGAAGTCTAATCGAGAAATCGTCGACGCAGCTACCATGGAGGCTGGCATTCGAAAAGTTGTGGACGACGACTGGAGTGTTCGGTCCGCTGCAGTAACGTTAGGAATCAACCGAATGACTTACAGTCCAGGGTGTTCAACAGGAACTCCCAGAGCCAAATTCACTCCCCCCAGGTATACGTGCGCTCCCAAGCTTATTACCCGTTCACTTAGAAAGGATTAATGCCTGATCACCCGGGACTACCTGGACTGAATGGGGGGTCGCATAGAACAATGGGTTCTTAGAATAATTTACCTGGTCAGATGTAAACATATCGAACGTATCGCCAGCTATCCAAGACGTGTCCCATATTCCTATGCCCAATTGCTCATGCCTATTGTCCGTTATAATATGATCGACAGACCTTTTCTCACCCCAGGTAACAAGCTTACCTGACCCGCCCAATTATGTACTCCGGCTTCCAGGCCTTGAGCTCCCAAAATGGCCGGTGTTGGACACCTTGGCTCTACAGCGATACATTACTAAATACAAAAAACTTCCAGCAGATGCACAACAGGGTATGAAGTATACTCCGAACTTCCGGACCAGAAGTGTGTTCTCAGAAGCTATCGAGCTAGAGTTAAAAAACTATTTGCTCACCACATCGAATATGCATCATGGATTGACACGGAAACAAGTTATGTCGTCAGCATATCAATTAGCTGTTGCGAATAATACAAATTGTCCAGAGTCATGGCATCACAAAAAATCAGCTGGTGTGGATTGGTTCTTCAATTTTATGAAAAGACATCCAGATCTTTCACTCAGAAAACCAGAAGGGACTAGTCTAGCTCGATCGAGTAGCTTTAACAGAAATACAGTTAACCTTTTCTATGATAATTTAGAAGCAGCGTACAAACAGCTGGGAAATGATCTGTCACCTGCTTTCGTTTACAACTTATTGTTAGACGAAACTGCATTAACAACAGTGCACAATCCACCAAATGTAATTGCACAGAAGGGCAAGAAGCAGGTTGGTCAAGTGACATCCGGTGAACGGGGAACTCTGGTCACAGCATGTTGTTTTATTGCAGCGTATGGAAATTCAATCCCTCCGTTCCTAGTATTTCCAAGGAAAAATTTCAAAACGCATATGCTTCATGGTGCTCCGCCAGGTTCTGAAGGAGCTGCGAATCAAAGTGGTTGGATGAACGGTGAAGTATCTACTGATGTCTTGAAACATTATCAAAAACATGCTCGAGCATCCATAGACTACAAAGTCTTGCTTATTCTTGATAACCACGATTCTCATATCACCATAAAGAGTTTGAATTTTTGTAAGGACAATGGAATTATCCTGTTGACCCTACCGCCACATACTTCGAACAAGCTTCAACCCCTGGATCGTACCGTTCACAAGTCATTAAAAAATTCGTTCAACACAGCCTGCAATGATTGGATGTTAACTAACCCATGAAAAATTGGAAATCAAACGAACTTACCTGTAAGTGAAGTTCGATTGTAATTACATGTAGAGCCTCGTTCGAGATGATTACAAATATGTAGTACCGCTACTTTCCGCTAGGTGTCGCCACAACGTTTAAAAATAAGCGAGAATCCGGGCTGCAGTTCCCGCTCTCTCGCCATCTTGTCTTCATTCCGTTTAAATAATATCAAAAAATAATAATAATAATAAAGGAAGGATTCCAGCTCCTAGTATAGGATATCAGTTTCATAGGGAGGGTGCAATTTGGGTGGGGTGTAATCATCTCGAACGAGGCTCTACATATAATTACAATCGAACTTCACTTACAGGTAAGTTCGTTTGATTTCCAATTATATGTCGCCTCGTTCTCAAGATTACAAATATGTAGATGTTCAGAGCTCCTGCCTTTATTTATATATTTATTTTTTTATTAACTCTTCGCTTCTCTCTTTTTTTTACAATGGTTTCTTTACATTAAGCATCGCCTCTGTGAATGCGCCTTTACTTTCCATTATAGGCCTCTTATAAAATCTAGCGAATACGTTCGATTCTTTCGACCATCCTGCTGTGCTTTTTATTAAGCTTATGTCTAACCCTCTTTTTAACGCTGCCGATATACTGGCATGCCTTGTTGTATGAGCTGTGAATTCGTCACTTATTCCACTAGAGACTAGGAAGGCCTTTATCCACCGACTTATTGTTTGAGGCCCAGCAGCCTTGTAGGGCTTCTTGACTGTAAGAATCAAATTATCTATTCCTTTTCTGTCTGCTTTAGAGAATTTTATGTAAAACTGAATAACTCTTGTTATGCAAACCTCCGGTCTCTCTTGAAAAAATGGAAGAAAAAAATTTGGCTGCGCAGACCCGGCCCTGGATGTTTTGATCAAATCTGTTATTTTAATTTCAACTCCCGCTGATGAGAATGATATGTTACTCAACTGAATGAGGGACAAGGTCTGCACTCTATGAGCCGTGCCTAATGCCAATAGAATTACAAGTTTGTTTGTTAATTGTTGTCTGTTTAAAGACTCTATGGGCTCTAGTGCGGCTGCTGCTTTGAGAACAATCTCTGTGTCCCATGTCTTATCATATTTGGGTTTTGTTGGCCGGAGTCTAAAGATCCCTTTAAAAAATCGACTTATAATTGAATCGCTTGAGACGTTTTGAGGTGAAATTAAAGCTATTTAAAGTGCCGTATGATGCTCCATCTTTAAATTTTTCCGTTAGAAAAATCAAAATATCGTTTGCTGAAGCATTCAAAGGATCCACGTCCCGCTTTTCGCAATGACTCCACCAACTTTTCATTGCTCCGTTATATTGTTTAATGGTCGAATCCGCCAATGAAGCAATCAGGATATCAATAGAGGTATTTGGCAGGTTTCTCCTCAAGTATGCCTTCCGGATAGCATCCCTGCAACCAATGAAAGCTTCCCTGCCAATGGATGCTGTATCTTCCTACAAGAAGATAACAGTAAATTTTTTGTCGGTGAAATATGTAAGGGCTTCCCTATCAACAATGAGCTAAACACGGGGAACCACGGTTGTCCAGTCCAGAAGGGTACAACCAAAATGCCTGTGGCCTGGTCTTGTTTTATTTTATTCAAAACTCTCAAGATTACTGAAAACGGAGGGAACGCATAAAAGAATCGGGAATGCCAGGAAATTGTGAAAGCATCTATCGCTATTGCATCCGGATCTCTTTTCCACGAGCAAAAGAATGGAAGTTTTGTGTTATGCCGTGAGGCAAATAAATCAATCTGAGGGTTACCCCACTTATTAACAATCTCCTTAAAAGCAGATTTGGATAACTCCCATTCGGTATCTATCTCAGTTCTACGCGAGGGGCTAACCACTGAGACTCGATGAGACTGCGAGACGGTCCCTATTGAAATCTTTGGCAGTCTTTCGCCGTCTCGCTCGCAATCTTTCGCCGTCCTTTCGCCGTCTTGCTCGCAATCTCTCGCCTCTCTGACGCTTGAGACGAAAATGCGATAAGGCGCATGCGCAAAATTTGTATTTCCGGAACTTTCATAAAAATTTTCTCCATACTTCGAATTACAATATTTCAACCCTATGTATACTTCGTTATACGAAGGTATGTCATCATTGTCATCAATCAATCATTATTAGAATAATTACCGTTTTTTGAGTGTAATTTTCTAATAGTTTCGCGATTAATCTGCGCATAAGTTGATTTCAAATTTATTTTTACTATGACCCTCAAGATTTCTGCATCTGCATTTTTGGAAATTTGGCTGGCCGTAGCTCCTCACCAGTTGATCTTAGAGTAAACTTTGTATCGAGTTTCTTGTTGCCCTTTCGATTATCTATATACGAATTTTTTTAGTTTTTTTTTTATCGAATCATTTAAAGCCACTTTCAGATGAATTCAGGCTTTGGCGACCCGTAGCTACGAGACGGTTAATCCCAGAGGAAACTTTGTATGACGTTTTTCGTTGCCCTTTTGATTGTCCAGATACGCATTTTTTTAGTTTTTTTTTATCAAGCCACGCGCTACTTTCTGCCATATTTATATGATTGGTCCCGAAGTAAGCTCAAAATCTCTTTGTATATAGCGCAACCACGAATCTAGACACCAAAGTTTCTATTTCAATTTTTTCAATCCATTTGGAGCAACTTTTCGCTGAATTCGGGCTTTGGCGATCTGTATCTACACGACGGTTCATCCTAGAGAAAAATTTGTATGACGTTTATTGTTGCCCGTTTGAGTATCTAGATACGCATTTTTTTTTTTTTTCATCAATTCATTTAGAGCTCATTTTCGTTGAATTAATTTTATCGATCTTGAAGTGATGCCCACCACATTATTTTCGTTCACAAATCAATTATACAGACGCAGTATATATTTATTATTTTTTATCCAACCGTTCAGTTCTTCGCCATGGATGAAAAAAAGAAAATTTTATGTTGTTTTTATGCGCTTGTACTCTCTAAATTGGAATCAGTGAATAGTCACTGATCATCAGCAAATAGTCACTGATGCCTCCAGTTATAAGTATACCACTGGAAATCAGTGAAAAGTCACTAATTTATCCAGTGAATTTGAATCACTGATTCAAATAGTGAAATTTTCACTGATTGAATCAGCGAAAATTATTGGTTCTTATACCGTGACTTTTCGTGGAAGGCGTACACTTCGGGGGTGCCACCTGAAACTCGCTCGGAAAAAGTCCCTAGCCCTAAGTTGGCATCCCTAGCGTTCGGTGTTCGACGTGGTTCGACCATACCCTGTTCAAGCTAACTTGATTCGGTGCGAACTCGAGAATAGCGCGCGTGAAATTTGAAGGTTAAACGCATTTTGTTAAAGGAAGCGGAACGGAAGAACAAGAACAACGAATTCTGCTCGTGCAGGAATTATTCTGCGAATATTAACCAACAATGTAATTTTGATATTAGGCGCTCTATTCAAGAAAATTAGTGAATCGTCTTAATAAATGGAGTGCCGGGAAAATTGGATCAGGTAAGAAAGTTGATTTAGTCAATTGATCAACAAATTTTATTAAGTAATGTCAGGTTCGACTAGTAATCAATTTATTATGAATCAAGCAATTTTCCAGATGTTTTTGTATCGTCGAGGCTCATCGAGGGACTTGACTCCGGAAGCCTGTTTCGCTGCGACTTGATTGTATCGTCCAGGCTTATTGAGGAACGTGACTCCGGAGACCTGTTTCCCTGTGGCTGATATTTGTATCGTCGAGGCTTATTGAGGAACTTGACTCCGGAGACCTGTTTCGCTGCGGCTGATTGTATTGTCGAGGCTTATTGAGGAACTTGACTCCGGAGACCTGTTTCGCTGCGGCTGATTGTATCGTTGAGGCTTATTGAGGAACTTGACTCCGGAAGCCTGTTTCGCTGCGGCTGATTGTATCGTCGAGGCTCATCGAGGGACTTGACTCCGGAGACCTGTTTCGCTGCGGCTGATTGTATCGTTGAGGCTTATTGAGGAACTTGACTCCGGAAGCCTGTTTCGCTGCGGCTGATTGTATCGTCGAGGCTTATTGAGGAACTTGATTCCGGAGACCTGCTTCGCCGCGGCTGATTGTATCGTCGAGGCTTATTGAGGAACTTGACTCCGGAAGCCTGCTCCGCTGCGCCTTGATTGTATCGTCCAGGCTTATTAAGGAACTTGACTCCGGAAGCCTGCTCCGCTGCGCCTTGATTGTATCGTCCAGGCTTATTGAGGAACTTGACTCCGGAGACCTGCTTCGCCGCGGCTGATTGTATCGTCGAGGCTTATTGAGGAACTTGACTCCAGAAACCTGCTTCGCTGCGGCTTGATTGTATCGTCGAGCACGTTGAGGCATCAAATATTAACACGATTTACTAATTTTCTTGAATAGAGCACTTAATAAAAAAAAACTACATTGTTGGTTAATATTCGCAGAATAATTCCTGCACGAGCAGAATTCGTTGTTCTTGTTTTTCCGTTCCGCTCCATTTGACAAAATGCGTTTAACCTTTAAATTTTACGCGCGCTATTCTCGAGTTCGAACCGAATCAAAGTTAGCTTGAACAGGGTATGGTCGAACCACGTCGAACACCGAACGCTAGGGATGCCAACTTAGGGCTAGGGACTTTTGCCGAGCGAGTTTCAGGTGGCACCCCCGAAGTGTACGCCTTCCACGAAAAGTCACGGTATATATTTGATCCGGTTGAAGATATTCTCGAAACGGAAAGACAATATGGTATATTCGACACATTTTTGATTCGCGAGTCTTTATTGCAAGTAAAGAAAAAACAGACTCCTAACGCAGATGAAACTTCTCCGTCTCCCATCTCGTCGGAGCGAGCCAAGACTGGACGCAGTAAGAAAACCTAACCTACCAAAAGTATAAGGAATTCAATGTAAGACAGTGAACAGCAATATTCACACAACTCATTGATTATTTGCAACTAAAAAGCCAAATTGTGAAGAATTTTATAAATCCGCATGTGTACTTACGTTATGATTTTTACTGAACAGTTCACGTGGTTGAACCGACGCCCAAATCAGCACGCAACATATGAACGCGAACGATTTGGCGGTTAGTAGGCAGCTCCATGGCGGTTAGAGACTCGGCGTACGCGGCGCCCCTAGCGTTCGTCACAAAAATCACTGACGAAACAGTGAAGTTATGCACTGGTTTAGCAGTGGTAAAATCACTGCTGAAATGGACTTCACCGATACTCCAGTGAAAAATGGTTCAAGTCACTGTTTCTGCAGTGAAATACCAAGTCACTGATTCAATTATTGAAATTTTCACTGATTCAAATTTAGAGAGTACACATTGCTCAAAGTTACAAATAGTTGTACGGATACTGGAAAATATATTCTTATGTAGGTACCTCACGGGCTTCTAATGTCAAATAATGCTGGAAAACAGATGAGAATAGTTGAAAGAAAAAAGAACTAAAAAAAATGCGTATCTAGATACTCGAACGGGCAACAATAAACGTCGTACAAAGTTTCCTCTCGGATTAACCGTCTCGTAGCTACGGGTCGCCAAAGCCTGAATTCATCTGAAAGTGGCTTCAAATGATTCGATAAAAAAAAAATTTTTTTTGAATGCGTATCTAGATAATTGAAAGGGCAACAAAAAACTCCGTTCAAAATTTCCTCTAGGATCAACTAGTAAGGAGCTGCGGCTAGCCAAAGTTCCAAAAATGCAGATGCAGAAATCTTGAGGGTGATATTTTTACTATTCGTGGCCGAAAGAAAGCGGTCGAGTTATACCGAGAGCGCGCGATTGAGGGATTGTCCGTCGACCTTGCGTCAACCTAAGCGGCACAATCCCTTGCAGTCTCTCGGCCGTCTCTGCTGCCGTCTCTCGACAATCCCTGCAGTCTCTCGGCCGTCTCTGCCGCCGTCTCTCGGCAATCTCTGCCGTCTTATGCC
Source organism: Euura lappo (assembly GCA_018257835.1). Classification (NCBI taxonomy): domain Eukaryota; kingdom Metazoa; phylum Arthropoda; class Insecta; order Hymenoptera; family Tenthredinidae; genus Euura; species Euura lappo. Next base: position 75,631 of record JAEUYN010002276.1, read on the forward strand.
GTCTCTAACAATCTCACTGAGAGATGGCACCGAGGATGGCACAGCGAGTCTCAGTGGTTAGCCCCTCGGTTCTACGCGACTCTTGATCTGCTTTGACGTTATCACGAGACGCTATGTACGACGCAGACACCCAAAGTTGTCTTTCTTCGCACCACTGCGACAACTGTCTTGCTAGTCTATTGAGCTCAAGGTACTGAATCCCGCCCATTTTGTTAAGGTAGTTCTGGAGTTTTTCGAACAACTTACGATTCGCCTGAAATTTCAGTATAGTGTAAAAACAACCTTCACGAATCGATTCCTCGATTTGTAATTCAATCCACTACTTAGTTTGTGAGATAATCGAAATTGAAGATCGGTTGTTTCGTACGCGGCGCCTATACCTAACACGTGAACCGATAGGACTTTGTTTACATTTTTCATTATGGATGCTAAACGGAACTTACAATTTTCAAATAAAACTACTTGTGTATGCAGTACTAGTGTGGGATGAATTAAAAAAAAAATTGCAATTTTCCACTACTTAGTTTTGGAGATATCGACTCACGAAAAATAATAATTCTACTCGACACGGAACCGAGACACATTCTCTGTCTCGCTCAGTTGCACTGTGTTCGCTGCGACAGAGCGATGGGCGCGCGGTAACTGTGTGTACGGGACCTATCCATGCATGAGGTATGATTGTGTAGGACGGACAGAGTGTACAAGCTCTGTCAAGAGTTCTTAACCGACGGCATGATATAACCATCGGGTTTTACGCTGCGCTGCGGTCGAAACTTTTGGCTGATACGTGTACCTCCAGAACTACCTTAATGTAGGCAACTGCTGTAGAATTATCCACTCTAAGCAAAATATCACAGTTCGTCAGTTGAGCTGCAAAACATTTCAACACCAGAAAAGCAGCGATAAGCTCTAAATAATTTATGTGTAACTTTCTTTCTTGTATGTTCCAAAAACCTCATGTTTGCTCTCCTTTACAGGCAGCACCCCAACCAGTCAGGGAAGAGTCCGAAAAAATTTCCGTCACAAAATTATTTTGCTTTATTGAGTTCCGTGTAACTGGTAGGCTATTTCTCCACCAAATCAAATCAGTTTGTAGGCTTACTGGTAACACCATTTTTCGTAGGGCTGTACGGTTTTACCGGCTTAACCGGCCAAGACGGTTAATGTGGTTAATTAGCCGATGGCTTAACCGGTTAAGCGGCCAAGTCGGCCAGACGTTTAACCGGTTAACTGGCCCAAACGGTTAACTCGGTTAACTCAGTTAATCGGCCAATGGTTTAACCGGTTAACCGGCCAAGACGGTTAACGTTTAACCGCGGTTAACGATTAGGTTGGCCAAAAAATAATTTCAATAAGAGGGTCGGATACCTCTCAGACCAGCCCTATGAAGTAATTATGATGTCATGAAGTTACTGATTTTTTTTCCACGTAGTATTTTCATCAAAGATCAACTTCCTAGAGCCTCAAAATTTTAAGACTACATCTTCGTGGTTTTTGAGAATGCGAATTTCGAAAAAATGAGGATATAAAAAATCCTATGCGTATGATTGTTCGGGTTAGTCTATTGAACATGTAAGAAAATCGACAGCCCTGTATGGTGAAAATGTTGGGAGAAGATACGATTTTGAAAAAATGATTGAATGAGTTTTGATGGAAAATGAAGCCCTAGAGGTCGTTAGTGGAGAGTTTCAATGGAAAAAATGATTGAATGATTTATTTACGATAAGATGAAAATTAGAAAGAAATGAAAATAAGATGAAAGTGATATTCGTACTTAAAGATCGTATCTTCTCCCAAAATGTTCACCATACAGGGCTGTCGATTTTCTTACATGTTCATTAGACTAGCCCGAACAATCATACGCATAGGATTTTTTATATCCTCATTTTTTCGAAAGTCGCATTCTCAAAAACACGAAGATGTAGTCTTAAAATTTTGAGGCTCTACGAAGTTAATCTTTGATGAAAATACTAGGGGAGACCGGGGCTAGTTGTCACACTTTTTACTCTCTCATTTTTAGAATTTTTCCAAATTTTTTTTTCGCAAATCTTGAGATGGGGTATTGTAGATGCATCCTTTGCGCACCTACAGCAAATTTTTGGTTATTCTAAAGCAAGTCTAAGTAGGTTTTTTCGAATTTTCAAAAAAATTCGCGGGATGTGACAACTTGCCCCGAGGCGGGGTAAGTTGTCACAGACCCCGGGGTAAGTTGTCCCGAGTATTTTAAATGGCGAAAACGGGTTTCATTGTATTGTCTCCGGAAACCACGAAACAGTCAACCTAGACTCCGAACACCCCACAAACCATGCGAAATCCCACCCAGACTCCGATAATCTTGAGAAAGTTGATCTCGACTCAAAAAACCATGGTTAAGTCAAAATGGGGTGAGTTTTTACACGTGACAACTTGCCCCAATAATTTTGTGACAACCTGCCCCAACCCGCTATTTTGTTTAAAAATTTGCACATCTTGCTGACCCGCCATTCAAATATCAACAATATGTACATCAAATGAAAGCGTTAAGAATAACCTTTCCGAATATCGTGTAGCGAAATTTCTCAAGGCAGTCTAGAAAATGAGAAAAAACATATTATAAGATGGAAAATAATTACTTTTCCGGTCCGATTTCAGTTTATCGATCACTGCGAGGCCGAATATGATGCGGTATTCAATTTAATGACATTAGTTTGTTTCAAACATCGAACTACAACTTTGATCTATAGCACCGTTCGATCTGTTATCTAGCGGTGGAGATATGGACACTGTGACAACTAACCCGTGTGACAACTAGCCCCGGTCTCCCCTACGTGAAAAAAAATCAGTAACTTCATGACATCATTACTTCATGGGGCTGTTCTGAGAGGTATCCCACCCTCTTGATGAGATTATTTTTTGGCCAACCTAACCGTTAACCGCGGTTAAACGTTAACCGTCTTGGCCGGTTAACCGGTTAAACCATTGGCCGATTAACCGAGTTAACCGAGTTAACCGTTTTGGCCGGTTAACCGGTTAATCGTCCGGCCGACTTAGCCGTTTAACCGGTTAAGCCATCGGCTAATTAACCAGATTAACCGTCTTGGCCGGTTAAACCGGTTAAACCGTACAGCCCTAATTTTTCGGTCGAAATTATTATCATTTCTGATTAACGCTAGATATTTCTCCCTTTCTAACAGTTTACAATATAGTCTACCGTATCTGACCGCTGGGCACGCTGCTACTAAAGAGCCTATGAGTTGAGCTAGGTCCCTGATTTTGCAAGATTGAAGGTTGATGAAATGATTCACTTGTCAAAGCAGATTCTTCCTTTTTTGCTCTGTTAATTCCAAAGACATGGTGCCCGAATCAATAATAAAGCCTCGAAGCCTAGAAACTGACAACGTTTATTCGGAGTAAAGTTACTCTTCTCGTAGTTGATTATGAAACCTAAGGATATCAGTAACTCCTTTGTTTTATTCAGATTGTTCAAACACGATTCACTGTCGTTACCCAGAATGAAAATATCGTCTAAATAAATTGTAGATAAAAGACCCTGTCCTCTCAACTGACTCACTACCGGCTTCAAAACCTTTGTGAATACGTAAGGGCTTGTGTACAAACCAAATGGCAAACACCTGAATTCGAAGATTTTACCCTCAAATGCGAATCTTAAAAATTTTCGACAAGATTTAGCTACTGGTAATAGGAAATACGCATCTTTCAAATCCAAATTGCATAATAATGCATTATGAGTTACTAATTTTGTCGCAGTTCTCAAGTCCTCCATCTTGAAATGGGATGCGTCTATAAATTCGTTAAGCTTATTCAAATTCAAGATGAACCGTTTGGTTCCGTCTGTTTTTGGAACAAGAAAAAAGGAAGAAAGAAACTGCCCTCCTATAGGTTCACAGATTTCAATAGCACCCATTTTCATTAACCTCTCAATGGCTATCCTGGCATCCCGCATCTCTGATACGGAACCCTCGAATTCTCTTGGAGCATGATCTTGAACCGGTGTAATACTAAATTCAATCTTGTAACCTTTAATGCAGCTCAATACAAATTTATCTGCAGTGAGATTCTGCCAAGCATCTTTAAATTTTTTCAAACGGCCCGCTGTTCTCACCTCTACGACTTCGAACTCGGATCTGGTCGGTTCGCTGGTGGTCGATTGGTGTTTTGTGGGCGGGACTGTGGTTGGAATGGTCGATTCCTCTGGTTCTGTTGGAACTGTCTTGGGAAAAATTTCTGTTTGTTGCCCATCTGGAACGTCCCCTATTGCTTCGCAGGTGGGCCTTTCCAGTTTAAAGTCCTCGGTTTGAACTGGCTTTTCTTGTTTTGCGCAACTGGTTGTTGGGTCCTCAATTCCTGACCTAACTTCTCCAACGCCTTAGCTATTGGCCAAGTCATCGCCAAACAGTAAAGTGCTCGTGCTTGTACTTTCGAGGAACTGTTTCATCTGCTTGCTGACTCCTGGATAGATAAAAGCCTTCCTGGCCTTTGATTCCGAATGATGTAAATCAGCTAGGAGCTTTCCCGCATCGCATGGACATTCTAACAGCTTAGCCCTGACGATAGGAACTTTTTCATCCCGCAAAATCATTGATATCCGCTACTACCGACGGTAGTAGCGCAGTGCTAGCACTCAAGACTACCGAGCGGGAGGCTTGGGTTCAAGTCCCCAGTGTGCCAGTGTTGACCTGAACGTCAATCCGCAAAATGTAAGACGGGTCACGCCGTTTAGGCGCACTGGCAAGCTGGGGGTATGGGCTCAGTCCGGCTACACTCGGACAAGGTTTTTCGGCAGTTTTCCTTGTCCCTCGTGCGAATGCGGGTGTTTCTATCTCAACTGCCACTGCTAACTCTCCCCTCCCTCCTACGTTTTCAAATGTATTTGAAATAAATAAAGTTATTTACATTTACATTTACATATCCCAGTACCCAGGGCAGCTAATGCTGATCCGACAAGATTGTGCTCAAAGACAAACTTCTTGTCTCTTATCGACGTAGCTTCATTGATTGAAGCTTGTATCTCCCCATTTAACTTCGGGGCTTCCAGGTTACAGTTACCTGTGCGAGGATATTTTTTCAGCAATTCCTCTGTAACCTCCGTTGGTTGTCCGGACGCTATAAATGCCTTCCATCGGGAAGCGATGCTTGGGTGCAAACTGAGCTCGGTAGCCTTTTCTTCTGACGGGTCCTCCCCGAGAACTAGAAGAGCTTCTTCGTCAAGGACCTTCTGGTTTTGATCCAGTTGTCCCCCACTAATCTCTTTGTTATCCACCTCCGCAAGCTCTAGCTGCTCGGTGCTCGGTTGTATCACGTATGATTCACCGTTACTTTGCGACCCGTCTACTAATGTCTCCGCCTCCTCAATGACCTCGTCGCTGACCTTTCCGTCACCTGGCTGTACTGCCGTACTGCCTGTGGACTTGTTAGGCGAAACATTCTCCTTTTCTCGTCTTTCTTGTCTTTCTTTGGATTTTTCTATACAAAAACAAGAAAGGAAAGATTTTAGGCACTGACTCTGTCTCACCCCTCGTTTGACCCCTGTCAGTTCTGTAATTGCCCGGCTCTCGTCTCAACCCTCGTGTGAGCCCCGCCGGCATTTGTCAGGAGGTCAGGAAGTCGAAGACAATAAATTATAAATCAACTTACCACGTGAGTGACTTCGTTTGCGCTTGTGAGACTTTTGTGAGACTTGTGCCTGCTGTGCCTTCGCTCGGACTTCTCCTCCAGGCGTCTCTCTAACCTCTTCATCTTACGCCGCAAATCTTCGGCCTCGTCGTCACTTTCCGACGGTCTTCTCTTGCCTGATTTCCCCATCTTCAGTCTTTTACTTCTCCACTTCTTAAAGTCACTACTCTGCACGACTAATTTCTAAAAAAAAATCACAACCCTTCGCGGGCGTTGTTGCTTCCTCTAGCACAAAAAGCGTAATGAAGACAAGATGGCGAGAGAGCGGGAACTACAGCCCGGATTCTCGCTTATTTTTAAACGTTGTGGCGACACCTAGCGGAAAGTAGCAGTACTGCATATTTGTAATCTTGAGAACGAGGCGACATATATCTATTTACTATTACTATTAACTATATCTTATTTTATTATATTAACTATATCTATTTATCAAATTGCAGAGCTTTTCGGTATCGCCTATCCAACGGCATTAACTGTTCGAAAAGTGACGAAGGGATTTGAATCGACAGGTATTTGGCCGTTGAATCGTAATCTATTTGGTGACGATGAATACCTGTGCTCTTATGTCACAGATCGACCTGCTCCTACCAATGAATCGAATGAAGCTCTAAGCGTAGAGTGCAACAACAATAATACTTCTCGTCAAGTTGATAAGAATAGTGTCATATCTTTGATAAGCAATTCAAATAATCTCACAGATCCAAGAACGAGTCGTGATTTTAACGATCAGTTAGTTCTTGATGCACTTGTTGTACCCGAAACCTCAGCAAGTGATAGAGATCAAAGTGATCCTGTTCATCACAACGTTTCGATGCCGCTGATATCTTAACAGCTCTTGAGAATTCTAATGAGTCAATTGTCCTTCATCTTCCAGTTATTGTTGCCGATGCCGAGCTGCCAGATAATACCTGTGAATCTACTGACGATTTACTTCAAGCTAGGTTCGGAACAATGACTAGCGTACAGCCAGAATGTAAGCAGGCAATTATTTTGCCCCAAGATATCAAGCCATTCCTAGTGCAATATTAACCGATAGTCCTGTGAAAGATGCTATATGCAATGAAATTGAAAGTAGAAATATTAAAAAAGAACTGTTAAAAAAGAAAAGCTGCCACACAAGACTAGGAAAAAGAGAATGTGCAACAAAACTCGAGTTGGATAGTAATTCAGTTACAGGAATAGCTAGTAAAAATTCTAGAGTCCCAAAAAAGAGACCGAGCAAGGACGAAACCCCAAAAGTTGTTAAAAAAAGAGGACGCCCAAAGAAACAAAAGAATACTGAAAATGAGGAACCTTCTCTTGATTGTGTTTAGCACTTGTTCCTGTTTGTTAGCTTTATATGTATATACCACCTTGCCATTAAACAAAGCATAATGAAAAATAAAAATAAAATATATTAATTTAAGCTACAGAAGTATTCAGCGCTGTGCGGTATGTACCTACTTACCCGACTGGAAATTTTGTTAAGGCAGTGATAAGGTCCTGGCCAGGTTTGCCCTACTGCCCGATCAGGCTCACATCAGGTAAAGTGATCAGGCCCACATCAGGTGGAGTGATCAGGCCCTGACCTCGTTTGTAACGCAGCGTTCCACAAGAGCCTGATCAGGCACCCTGCTCCGGCCGCCGTCAAGGTTATCGATCAGGGACCGATCAGGCAGCCTGATCCGGGTGTCAGTCAGGCCCACATTAGATTTACTGATCAGGCTTCCTGGTCAAGCCCTGATTATATTCGTGAATCTGTGTGTTCATTATTAAACAATAAAAATATCATTACAAAATAAAAATTTTGTGTTTTGAGTAAGCTGAACCACTCATACTCGACCCCATACGGACGTTAGAACGCAATTTTACTTCAGAAAAACTTCGCATTATTTTGACCTAACCGGGTTTCGATCCAGAACCTATCGCTCGCTCGCATTACTAATCGCACGCCCTACCTATTACGCCAAACTACTTATTGGATATTAGGAAAACTTTGACCCATTAATAATAAGAGCTTCTAGCATGATAATATAAATGATTATCCTGTGTGGTACCAGCGGGTTGGAAGCGTAACAAATGGGTGTATATTATGGATGAATGTTACACTTGGCGTAAAACGCGTAATAAAGAATGCCTGTTAGCAACCTGACCAGGGTTCTAGCAGGCACGCCTCAATAAGGGCCGTATCAGACCAAACGGACCAGGGGTTCAACACACCTCGGTGAGGGATGCTTGGGGTCAACTTGACAACGGTTCTAATACACGTTTCACTTGACACTGTTCTAAGACATCTAGAAATGATGTTCGTATCAGGCTGAACTGACTGCGGGCCCAACAGGCACACCTTAGTAAGAATTGCCTGAGGCCGACCTGACCAGGGTTTCAACAGGCACGCCTCAATGAGGCCCGTATCAGGCTGAACTGGCCGGGGGCTCAACAGGCACACCTTAGTAACGGATGCCTCAGGCCAACCTGACCAGGGTTCTAGCAGGCACGCCTCAATAAGGTCCGTATCAGGCTCAACTGACCGGGGGCCCAACAGGCACGCCTTAGTAACGGATGCCTGAAGCCAACCTGACCAGGGTTCTAGCAGGCACGCCTCAATAAGGTCCGTATCAGGCGAAACTGACCGGGGGCCCAACAGGCACGCATTAGTAACGGATGCCTGAGGCCAACCTGACCAGGGTTCTAGCAGGCACGCCTCAATAAGGGCCCTATCAGGCTAAACGGACCAGGGGCCCAACAGGTACACCTTAGTAACAAATACCAGAGCTTGCCCCGATCAGGGGTTCAACAGGCTTGCCTCACTGAGGTAAGCCTGATGCTCACCTGATCAGGACCTTATCAGCTATACCGTAATGAGGCAAACATGATTTCAACCTGATCGGGGCCTGGTCGGACGAAAGGCTAGCCTGATTAAATTTCTAGTCGGGTATACGATAGATTACCTTATTAGTATACTACCACTGTGATAAACACTCGTGCCTGCTTTTGAGATTCGTATCGTACTCAGAAAATGTAATTTTATGTTAATTTAAGTCAATAATATGTCTCATCGTTGGAGATATCCAGCGTTGTGCGATAAGTACGCACTCATAATGTGATAAACTACTGTCCTTTGCATACTGTTACTGTGATGAACAATGATGTGTACTTGTAAGGTTCATATACCAAAAATTTTTTACTCACCTATTAAGTAATTTTATTTCAAGTTAACGAAATTCAGTGCTCTGCAATGTGTACCTACTAAAAGAATACAATAAACCATTATTGAAACTCCATAGGTTAAGTATATGCCTATTGTTTCCTGATCGGCACACAGTGCCCCACGTTTTACAGTATACGTCACATAGTACCCCACACTGTGACACAAGGGACCCCACACATGGGGCACCTTGTGCCATTTGCACTTTCTTGGAATTCGGTTATTTTCTATTATTACAGCAACATTCACATGTTAATTGACTTTGATTTACATACTTTAATATCCATACCACACAATGGATACTGGAATATCTTGAGCCAAGTTAATAAAAAGGGTGAAATTCTCGCTGAGAAAAATGTGTCACTAGGGACCCCACTCTCCCCTACAGTATGTTGGAGCACCAGGAAACAAACAGCGGTCGTAGTGTCTTCAACTGGAACAGAATATGTAGCACTTGCCGAAGCAGCTTGTGAAGGGATTTGGTTGTGAAACGTACTTGAGGACTTCGGCTATGCAAAAGCAATTTTTACCATTTTTGAGGACAATCAGTGGAGTATTAACCTAACAAAGGAAAGGGAGCACAAAAGACTGAAGCATATTGACGTCAAATTTAATCTTATACGCGACCTGGTTAGAGACGAACTGGTGTCAGTTCAACATATAGGTACTAAAGAACAGGTTGCTGATATTTTGAATAAAAACTTGACTGGTGAACAATTTGCCAGGCATAGATCAAGCTTAGGAGTAAGAGCAACAAATTAAGTTCCTATCCGTGAAAATAATGGAGACTGAAAATAAATGTATTTTATTTTTAAATGTAGTATTAAGAGAACAAAATAAAGTTATCTCATGTTATGCATAGATTGAGGAGGGATGTTGAATTGGACAAGTTAGACTGGACAATCTATAACTAACCTAAGTAAGTGTACCCATCTAGAGAGCCTATGCTCTATGGTCTTCTTAAGCATGTAACGTTGTGGCTTGGCACACGGGCACGGTCCTGTGTGCATAATAAATACTTATCATACTATTTACTGGATATTATTTACTGCCCCTCTACATAATTGTGTTGTGGGAACTACGGGAGAGGAACTAATTGTGTTTCATAATACTGTGGGATTGTAAACCGGAAGCCACCTAACGTAGTCCACCGGGTTAGTTAGAATAAAGAACGTGTGTGGCGCGAGTGTGGCGTGGATACGCAGTTGAACAGCGAACGTAAGCGTGAGAGGATCTTAAAAGTATAGAGATCGTGTACTCCTTTACTGGGACAACCTACTTATTGAATAAAACAGGTTTAATTATCACTAACTTCACCCAAGTGTTTATTTATTCCTACAAATTTGGGGGCTCGGCCGCGATTGTGCCAGTGAGAAGAGTTACACGTTTTTTTTTCTCCTCTCAACGAACGAAGCAACTGAAACGAAAAAAGAAAGACGAATAGATGAAAGAAGACGAAGTATAGACGAAAATAGAAGACGTGGACAAGCGGCTATTCCATAAAAAGACGTGGAATAATCGGTAAAAGTACGACGGCTTTTACTTGATCACAACAACGAAGAAGATGCTATGGAATGACCGTTGGCCGCCATTTTTCCTAACCGCGACGCAAGTAGTAAACAAAACACACGCCACGCCAAGGTCGCGATTCGAAAACGAAAAGACGAAAAAAGTATGTGACGTTTAAATCGAAACCGCGTAAATTTATGAAGAAGAAGTAACGAAGGTTAAAATAAAGAGACACGACGATAGATATGTGAAAAGACAAATGGTAGATTCATACGTGATGTTCGACTGTTGGCAAGAGATTATCCCCAGTCGCGGCTACTTTCCAGTAATTTTCTGAGCAAGGAGGTGGTAGTGGGTTGAATAAATAACTCGGATTACGAGGTTGCACATAAGTCAGTTAACTTCTGGTTTATTGAAAGTTAAACAGCACTTCAAACATTTGTAAAATTCGGCAATTATAACATTTGGCTAAGGTATGGCTAGCTGCCGTCTTGTCATGACAACAGGTATAACGCGACTGTCTGGGATTAGCCTTTGAACGGATTAACACACATAGCTATTGAGGGTGTTTGCGCGTAGAATAACCTCGTTGTTGTTCTCGGCTAATTATTGCCGGTTAAGTTCCGGAGTTCGTAGCGTGGAGGAAAGGAAGTACGGGATGAAAAGTGCCACACATGTAAAACGGGTAATTTTAGTTCTATTTAAATAATGCAGGATTACAGGTTCTGAGATACGTGTGATCAGTATGCGTATCTGTTGGCAACTAAACTTAACTCTAGGCAGGTGCTTGCTCGAGACCAGCGGCGAGGGGCACAGAGGGTGCCATGTTTACATTTCCTCTAGAGTAACTTTATTCCTCTGTATTTGAATCGTGAATAAACCGCCTGCCTCGCGTCATTTTGCGCGATGGAAGTTTATTATTAGCTAACAATTAATGAATAATGTATTACATGAATGGTTTTCTATTCTTACTTAACTAAGTTATATATAGGTTCGTTCTCATGTGCTCGGATTGGCAATATACACAATTGAGTGATCGGCCGAGTGTAATATGAACGAGCCGTTTTGATAGACACCACGCGTGTGTGTCCATCCTGGCCTGGGTAACATGCTACGATTCTACCTAATTCCCATTTTGCAGGAGGTAGTTGCGAATTTTTAATAAGTACTAGATCACCGATTTGTATGTAGCGTTAGTTTTGGTCCATTTTAACCGCTTCTGAAGCGATTGTAAATAATCTGTTGACCATAGGTGCCAAAATCGTTCTAGCATTTGGTGTATCAGTTGCCATCTTGAAAATCGATTTTCTTTTAAATCTAGCAATGAAGGGCGGGGCGCTATTTTGATAACGCTACCGACAAGGAAATGTCCGGGGGTTAACGCGTCGAAATTATCTAGGTCGTCATTCAACGGAGCGATAGGGCGTGAATTCAAACAGCCTTCTACTTTACAAAGAAGCGTATTCATCTCTTCAAACGTAGGAGTATGGCTGCCGATAATCTTTTTTAGTGCGTTTTAATGCTTTTTACGCCAGCTTCCCAAATACCGACAAAGTGCGGGGCATTCGGGGGAAGAAACTGCCAATCGGTACCGTCAGAAGCTAGGCGATTTCGTAGTTCGACATCCTCACTGACTCTTTTAAGTTCGAGAGATAGTTCCTTGTGGGCACCACGAAAGTTAGTTCCATTATCACTATACATCATGGAAGGTAAACCTCTTCGAGTTGCGAATCGTTCGAAAGCCGCTAAGAAGGTTTCCGTACTATAGTCGCTTACCAATTCTAAATGAATAGCGCGTGTACTTAGACGAATAAAAAGAGCGATATAAGCCTTGTGTGACTGGCGTCCTCGCTCGGGCTGATAGCGTACTTGCAGAGGGCCAGCATAATCAACTCCGCTGTGCGCGAAAGGCCGTGCAGGTGTGACTCTAACTCTGGGAAGGTCTCCCATTTTTTGGCTGGACGTGCAAGCCCGTTCTCGGACGCAAGTCACACATTTGCGTACACATGTTTTTACAAGATTGCGAGCATCTATTATCCAAAAAGTTTGGCGTAACACACGCAACATTAGTTGTGGTCCACCATGTAGAGTATTCGCATGGCAATCAGCGATTATTAACTCTACAATACCATGAGGCGGCAATATTATGGGAGCTTGCTCCGCATAAGGAAACGATGAGTTTCGTAGCCGCCCGCCAACGCGAATAACACCAACTTCATCTAAGACGGGATCCAAACGTAATATGATACTCTTTTTTGAGATATCCTGTCTGGACTTCAAACTGCTCAGCTCACTAGTAAAATATCTTTCCTGTAAATATTTTATCCAAAACTGACGTGCAGCTAATATTTCTGGCACGGTCACGGGTCCGTTCGTTGTGCTTACGCTCTCTCTCAAATTAGCAATGAATCGGAAAACGTAAGCTGTAACACGGAGTAGTTTCCTCCAGGCGGAAAACTTTGTAGATAGATCTCACTCAGGGTCGGGAGTTATCGTATGAGCCAATGTGATGATTTTTTCTTCCAGATGGGTTTCCGGAATATCTTTGTTTTGTTTAGGCCAGTGCTCCTCAGGTTGGTTTAGCCAGTCGGGGCCGTGCTACCACAACGGGTGTGAAAGCAAGGTATTTGGATTGATACCCCTAGACGCGCAGTTAGCGGGGTTACTCGCGGTAGGGACATGTCTCCAGATCGCCATAGGAACTCTCGTTTGTATGTCTGCGACTCTATTGGCTATGAACATTTTCCACTGAGAAGGATGTTTCTTGAGCCAGGCTAACACTACTGTGGAATCGGTCCAACAGTAAACAGGAACGTGAGATAAGTTCATGGCGTTTTGTACGTACTCGACGGTGTGAGTTAACAGGACAGCAGCGGCTAATTCTAACTGCGGAATACTCATTGGCTTAATCGGTGCTACTTTAGTTTTCGACAATATCAGCGAAACGTTGATATCGTGGTCATTATTGATGACCTTTAGGTAGACTACGGACGCGTACGCGTGATTCGAAGCGTCCGAGAACCCGTGAGTTTCAAGGTGAAGTGTCTGAGCACTTCTACCGGTCCAACGTGGGATAGATACTTCTTGAATCTGAGGTAACTCTGCGGAGTATACCTGCCATTGTTAGACTAAATCGTTCGGTAGTGAATCATCCCAGCCAACTTGGGCAATCCATAATTTTTGCATAAAGATTTTGGCTACAATGACTGCAGGCGAGATCCAACCGAAAGGATCGTAGATTTTCGCAATTATAGACAAAACTGATCGTTTGGTTGAGGTGAAGGGTTCCAATTGGGACATTCTAAACTTAAAGTTGTCGTTACATGGATTCCAATACATGCCAAGAAGTTTTAAGCCTTCATCTTCCTGGAACATTTTGTTCGCTGAGTGCGCGTGTTTGTTAGTTTCTATGTCAGTGAGAAGTTCTGGACAGTTGCTAGCCCATTTACTAAGGACGAAGCCGCCCGCCTTGGCGAGCTCCGTTGTTTGGAAACGTTTTTCCCTTGCTTTCATTGATTTCGGCATTGAGTACAGAAAGTCGGTGTCTTTCGAATAGCCTAGGTTTCGGCACCGGTACAACTGCGCTACAATGTATCACACGCTGCCTGCATTCTCGTTGAGAATATGCCGCTCTAGATAGCTATTCAATTCGGCATTTTTTATCTCATTCCGTCATTCAAGCAAATTCAGGTGACTGTTCTCAGCAGAGGCGGCTCATACACTAGGCCCGCTAGGCCCGAGCCTAGGGCGCCGTGGCAGAAAGGGGCGCCACGCGCCGGCGAAATTCGCAAGTTTGCGCGCCCCCTTCTTTTATGCACCATCTGATACCAATCGTACG